>OX030948.1:164129887-164369887 GCA_943735915.1 Pherbina coryleti
AGAGGCCGTAGAGGAGGGTCAAAAGTTGCAGCATTGTAGAGGTGTTTTTTTCAACCTTTAATTTGATACCTAAATTGTCCTTGTTGCGAACGAATTTAAAATTTTACAAAATGTCAAACTTCAAATGCCCGTATCTCCGTAAATAGAGGCCGTGGAGGGGTCAAAGTTGCAGCATTGTAGAGGTGTTTTTTTCAACCTTTAATTTGATACCTAAATTGTCCTTTGTGCGAACGAATTTCAAATTTTACAAAATGTCAAACTTCAAATGCCCGTATCTCCGTAAATAGAGGCCGTAGAGGGGTCAAAGTTGCAGCATTGTAGAGGTGTTTTTTCAACCTTTAATTTGATACCTAAATTGTCCTTGTGCGAACGAATTTCAAATTTTACAAAATGTCAAACTTCAAATGCCCGTATCTCCGTAAATAGAGGCCGTAGAGGGGTCAAAGTTGCAGCATTGTAGAGGTGTTTTTTTCAACCTTTAATTTGACACCTAAATTGTCCTTGTGCGAACGAATTTAAAATTTTACAAAATGTCAAACTTCAAAATGCCCGTATCTCCGTAAATAGAGGCCGTAGAGGGGTCAAAGTTGCAGCATTGTAGAGGTGTTTTTTTCAACCTTTAATTTGATACCTAAATTGTCCTTGTGCGAACGAATTTCAAATTTTTACAAAATGTCAAACTTCAAATGCCCGTATCTCCGTAAATAGAGGCCGTAGAGGGGTCAAAGTTGCAGCATTGTAGAGGTGTTTTTTTCAACCTTTAATTTGATACCTAAATTGTCCTTTGTGCGAACGAATTTCAAATTTTACAAAATGTCAAACTTCAAATGCCCGTATCTCCGTAAATAGAGGCCGTAGAGGGGTCAAAGTTGCAGCATTGTAGAGGTGTTTTTTTCAACCTTTAATTTGACACCTAAATTGTCCTTGTGCGAACGAATTTCAAATTTTACAAAATGTCAAACTTCAAATGCCCGTATCTCCGTAAATAGAGGCCGTAGAGGGGTCAAAGTTGCAGCATTGTAGAGGTGTTTTTTCAACCTTTAATTTGATACCTAAATTGTCCTTGTGCGAACGAATTTCAAATTTTACAAAATGTCAAACTTCAAATGCCCGTATCTCCGTAAATAGAGGCCGTAGAGGGGTCAAAGTTGCAGCATTGTAGAGGTGTTTTTTCAACCTTTAATTTGATACCTAAATTGTCCTTGTGCGAACGAATTTAAAATTTTACAAAATGTCAAACTTCAAATGCCCGTATCTCCGTAAATAGAGGCCGTGGAGGGGTCAAAGTTGCAGCATTGTAGAGGTGTTTTTTCAACCTTTAATTTGATACCTAAATTGTCCTTGTGCGAACGAATTTCAAATTTTACAAAATGTCAAACTTCAAATGCCCGTATCTCCGTAAATAGAGGCCGTAGAGGGGTCAAAGTTGCAGCATTGTAGAGGTGTTTTTTCAACCTTTAATTTGATACCTAAATTGTCCTTGTGCGAACGAATTTCAAATTTTACAAAATGTCAAACTTCAAATGCCCGTATCTCCGTAAATAGAGGCCGTAGAGGGGTCAAAGTTGCAGCATTGTAGAGGTGTTTTTTCAACCTTTAATTTGACACCTAAATTGTCCTTGTGCGAACGAATTTAAAATTTTACAAAATGTCAAACTTCAAATGCCCGTATCTCCGTAAATAGAGGCCGTAGAGGGGTCAAAGTTGCAGCATTGTAGAGGTGTTTTTTCAACCTTTAATTTGATACCTAAATTGTCCTTGTGCGAACGAATTTCAAATTTTACAAAATGTCAAACTTCAAATGCCCGTATCTCCGTAAATAGAGGCCGTAGAGGGGTCAAAGTTGCAGCATTGTAGAGGTGTTTTTTCAACCTTTAATTCAGAGAATGGAAAAAAAACCGTACCTTATACGTAGCGCTACAAAAGCGATCAAAAACTTTTTCTCTCTGCATTCCGTCTGTTGCTCTTCGGTTCAAACAAAAGCACTAGCACTGTAGGCAGAAATGAGAGATCGGAACAGAATGGTAGCGGGTTGTTTTTCGAGCATAAACCATAATTTGCTGGGTTGAGGTTTTTTCTCGCCATCGCTAACTGAAACCGTACCAAATTCCAGTTCGTTTCTGCAGTCGTTGTTCGTTTAAAAATGTTATTGATTTTGTTATTGCTACTGTTATTGGCGCCAGCGTCTTCCAAAGAAAAATTGTGGCATGCGTCTACGAATTGTTTTGCTGCTGTTCTGTAGAATTTTTATTATGAAATCAAAGTGGAAGTGGTCAATTATTTCCAAAGTTCCAAATTTGATGTATGTTCTTTCAATATTTTTCCATTACAATTTCCATTTTTGCATATAATTTGTCTTAAATTATTTCTTTCAAAAAAACTGTGTAATAATGTATTTGTTGGCCGCGGCATGTTTGCAAACACTGGACAAATAATTTGTGTTGCAAAATAATCGTAACAACCTGCAAAACGATTGCACAAAGAAATGCAGAAACGAACGAAACATTTGGTACGGTTTTGGTTCTTGTTTACGATGGCGAGCAAAAACCACAACAGAGCAAATAATGTTTTGTGCTTTTTCAACACAACTTTTCCATTCTGTTCCACTCTCTCTCTTTTGCGTGTTAAGAGTAGCGCTTGTGATTAGGCGAAAACACATAGAAAGCATGCATGCCTCAAGCATGCATCATGCCTGTGAAGCATGCTTGGTTAAAGCACATAGAAAGCATGCATCGCTTATGTGATAAATTTCAAATATGTTAAACTGAATAAAAATTTTAAAGAAAAAGTAGTGAAAATACATTGAATTTAATCAAAAACAACTAAAAATGGAATTGGAGGATATTTTATGCTTATTGGTTGTGTTGATATTGCTTTTATTTCACACATGTCTATTGTCAATGCTTTGATGCCTGCAAAAAGTTAAAAGTTCGCCAACTTCAGGCATGCTTCAAGCATCATGCATGCGTGCATGCTTTTAATGTGGGCTACTTCATAAGAATATGTATATTCAATCACAAATGTCAGATGCTTGAAGCATGCATGCCTCCTATGTGCTTTGGCCTATTGAGTCGAAAAGCGATATACGAATGAGAAGGAATAAAGGTAGCGCTTGCTAAAAAATGCAGAACAGATCAAAAACGAACCGATCGTTAAGGTTTTTTTCCATTCCCTGCTTTAATTTGATACCTAAATTGTCCTTGTGCGAACGAATTTCAAATTTTACAAAATGTCAAACTTCAAATGCCCGTATCTCCGTAAATAGAGGCCGTAGAGGGGTCAAAGTTGCAGCATTGTAGAGGTGTTTTTTCAACCTTTAATTTGATACCTAAATTGTCCTTGTGCGAACGAATTTCAAATTTTACAAAATGTCAAACTTCAAATGCCCGTATCTCCGTAAATAGAGGCCGTAGAGGGGTCAAAGTTGCAGCATTGTAGAGGTGTTTTTTCAACCTTTAATTCAGAGAATGGAAAAAAACCGTACCTTATACGTAGCGCTACAAAAGCGATCAAAAACTTTTTCTCTCTGCATTCCGTCTGTTGCTCTTCGGTTCAAACAAAAGCACTAGCACTGTAGGCAGAAATGAGAGATCGGAACAGAATGGTAGCGGGTTGTTTTTCGAGCATAAACCATAATTTGCTGGGTTGAGGTTTTTTCTCGCCATCGCTAACTGAAACCGTACCAAATTCCAGTTCGTTTCTGCAGTCGTTGTTCGTTTAAAAATGTTATTGATTTTGTTATTGCTACTGTTATTGGCGCCAGCGTCTTCCAAAGAAAAATTGTGGCATGCGTCTACGAATTGTTTTGCTGCTGTTCTGTAGAATTTTTATTATGAAATCAAAGTGGAAGTGGTCAATTATTTCCAAAGTTCCAAATTTGATGTATGTTCTTTCAATATTTTTCCATTACAATTTCCATTTTTGCATATAATTTGTCTTAAATTATTTCTTTCAAAAAAACTGTGTAATAATGTATTTGTTGGCCGCGGCATGTTTGCAAACACTGGACAAATAATTTGTGTTGCAAAATAATCGTAACAACCTGCAAAACGATTGCACAAAGAAATGCAGAAACGAACGAAACATTTGGTACGGTTTTGGTTCTTGTTTACGATGGCGAGCAAAAACCACAACAGAGCAAATAATGTTTTGTGCTTTTTCAACACAACTTTTCCATTCTGTTCCACTCTCTCTCTTTTGCGTGTTAAGAGTAGCGCTTGTGATTAGGCGAAAACACATAGAAAGCATGCATGCCTCAAGCATGCATCATGCCTGTGAAGCATGCTTGGTTAAAGCACATAGAAAGCATGCATCGCTTATGTGATAAATTTCAAATATGTTAAACTGAATAAAAATTTTAAAGAAAAAGTAGTGAAAATACATTGAATTTAATCAAAAACAACTAAAAATGGAATTGGAGGATATTTTATGCTTATTGGTTGTGTTGATATTGCTTTTATTTCACACATGTCTATTGTCAATGCTTTGATGCCTGCAAAAAGTTAAAAGTTCGCCAACTTCAGGCATGCTTCAAGCATCATGCATGCGTGCATGCTTTTAATGTGGGCTACTTCATAAGAATATGTATATTCAATCACAAATGTCAGATGCTTGAAGCATGCATGCCTCCTATGTGCTTTGGCCTATTGAGTCGAAAAGCGATATACGAATGAGAAGGAATAAAGGTAGCGCTTGCTAAAAAATGCAGAACAGATCAAAAACGAACCGATCGTTAAGGTTTTTTTCCATTCCCTGCTTTAATTTGATACCTAAATTGTCCTTGTGCGAACGAATTTCAAATTTTACAAAATGTCAAACTTCAAATGCCCGTATCTCCGTAAATAGAGGCCGTAGAGGGGTCAAAGTTGCAGCATTGTAGAGGTGTTTTTTCAACCTTTAATTTGACACCTAAATTGTCCTTGTGCGAACGAATTTAAAATTTTACAAAATGTCAAACTTCAAATGCCCGTATCTCCGTAAATAGAGGCCGTAGAGGGGTCAAAGTTGCAGCATTGTAGAGGTGTTTTTTCAACCTTTAATTTGATACCTAAATTGTCCTTGTGCGAACGAATTTCAAATTTTACAAAATGTCAAACTTCAAATGCCCGTATCTCCGTAAATAGAGGCCGTAGAGGGGTCAAAGTTGCAGCATTGTAGAGGTGTTTTTTCAACCTTTAATTTGATACCTAAATTGTCCTTGTGCGAACGAATTTAAAATTTTACAAAATGTCAAACTTCAAATGCCCGTATCTCCGTAAATAGAGGCCGTGGAGGGGTCAAAGTTGCAGCATTGTAGAGGTGTTTTTTCAACCTTTAATTTGATACCTAAATTGTCCTTGTGCGAACGAATTTCAAATTTTACAAAATGTCAAACTTCAAATGCCCGTATCTCCGTAAATAGAGACCGTAGAGGGGTCAAAGTTGCAGCATTGTAGAGGTGTTTTTTCAACCTTTAATTTGATACCTAAATTGTCCTTGTGCGAACGAATTTCAAATTTTACAAAATGTCAAACTTCAAATGCCCGTATCTCCGTAAATAGAGGCCGTAGAGGGGTCAAAGTTGCAGCATTGTAGAGGTGTTTTTTCAACCTTTAATTTGATACCTAAATTGTCCTTGTGCGAACGAATTTCAAATTTTACAAAATGTCAAACTTCAAATGCCCGTATCTCCGTAAATAGAGGCCGTAGAGGGGTCAAAGTTGCAGCATTGTAGAGGTGTTTTTTCAACCTTTAATTTGATACCTAAATTGTCCTTGTGCGAACGAATTTCAAATTTTACAAAATGTCAAACTTCAAATGCCCGTATCTCCGTAAATAGAGGCCGTAGAGGGGTCAAAGTTGCAGCATTGTAGAGGTGTTTTTTCAACCTTTAATTTGACACCTAAATTGTCCTTGTGCGAACGAATTTAAAATTTTACAAAATGTCAAACTTCAAATGCCCGTATCTCCGTAAATAGAGGCCGTAGAGGGGTCAAAGTTGCAGCATTGTAGAGGTGTTTTTTCAACCTTTAATTTGATACCTAAATTGTCCTTGTGCGAACGAATTTAAAATTTTACAAAATGTCAAACTTCAAATGCCCGTATCTCCGTAAATAGAGGCCGTAGAGGGGTCAAAGTTGCAGCATTGTAGAGGTGTTTTTTCAACCTTTAATTTGATACCTAAATTGTCCTTGTGCGAACGAATTTAAAATTTTACAAAATGTCAAACTTCAAATGCCCGTATCTCCGTAAATAGAGGCCGTAGAGGGGTCAAAGTTGCAGCATTGTAGAGGTGTTTTTTCAACCTTTAATTTGATACCTAAATTGTCCTTGTGCGAACGAATTTCAAATTTTACAAAATGTCAAACTTCAAATGCCCGTATCTCCGTAAATAGAGGCCGTAGAGGGGTCAAAGTTGCAGCATTGTAGAGGTGTTTTTTCAACCTTTAATTTGATACCTAAATTGTCCTTGTGCGAACGAATTTAAAATTTTACAAAATGTCAAACTTCAAATGCCCGTATCTCCGTAAATAGAGGCCGTGGAGGGGTCAAAGTTGCAGCATTGTAGAGGTGTTTTTTCAACCTTTAATTTGATACCTAAATTGTCCTTGTGCGAACGAATTTCAAATTTTACAAAATGTCAAACTTCAAATGCCCGTATCTCCGTAAATAGAGGCCGTAGAGGGGTCAAAGTTGCAGCATTGTAGAGGTGTTTTTTCAACCTTTAATTTGACACCTAAATTGTCCTTGTGCGAACGAATTTAAAATTTTACAAAATGTCAAACTTCAAATGCCCGTATCTCCGTAAATAGAGGCCGTAGAGGGGTCAAAGTTGCAGCATTGTAGAGGTGTTTTTTCAACCTTTAATTTGATACCTAAATTGTCCTTGTGCGAACGAATTTCAAATTTTACAAAATGTCAAACTTCAAATGCCCGTATCTCCGTAAATAGAGGCCGTAGAGGGGTCAAAGTTGCAGCATTGTAGAGGTGTTTTTTCAACCTTTAATTTGATACCTAAATTGTCCTTGTGCGAACGAATTTAAAATTTTACAAAATGTCAAACTTCAAATGCCCGTATCTCCGTAAATAGAGGCCGTAGAGGGGTCAAAGTTGCAGCATTGTAGAGGTGTTTTTTCAACCTTTAATTTGACACCTAAATTGTCCTTGTGCGAACGAATTTAAAATTTTACAAAATGTCAAACTTCAAATGCCCGTATCTCCGTAAATAGAGGCCGTAGAGGGGTCAAAGTTGCAGCATTGTAGAGGTGTTTTTTCAACCTTTAATTTGATACCTAAATTGTCCTTGTGCGAACGAATTTCAAATTTTACAAAATGTCAAACTTCAAATGCCCGTATCTCCGTAAATAGAGGCCGTAGAGGGGTCAAAGTTGCAGCATTGTAGAGGTGTTTTTTCAACCTTTAATTTGTCCTTGTACGAACGAATTTAAAATTTTACAAAATGTCAAACTTCAAATGCCCGTATCTCCGTAAATAGAGGCCGTAGAGGGGTCAAAGTTGCAGCATTGTAGAGGTGTTTTTTCAACCTTTAATTTGATACCTAAATTGTCCTTGTACGAAAGAATTTAAAATTTTACAAAATGTCAAACTTCAAATGCCCGTATCTCCGTAAATAGAGGCCGTAGAGGGGTCAAAGTTGCAGCATTGTAGAGGTGTTTTTTCAACCTTTAATTTGATACCTAAATTGTCCTTGTGCGAACGAATTTAAAATTTTACAAAATGTCAAACTTCAAATGCCCGTATCTCCGTAAATAGAGGCCGTAGAGGGGTCAAAGTTGCGGCATTGTAGAGGTGTTTTTTCAACCTTTAATTTGATACCTAAATTGTCCTTGTGCGAACGAATTTCAAATTTTACAAAATGTCAAACTTCAAATGCCCGTATCTCCGTAAATAGAGGCCGTAGAGGGGTCAAAGTTGCAGCATTGTAGAGGTGTTTTTTCAACCTTTAATTTGATACCTAAATTGTCCTTGTGCGAACGAATTTAAAATTTTACAAAATGTCAAACTTCAAATGCCCGTATCTCCGTAAATAGAGGCCGTGGAGGGGTCAAAGTTGCAGCATTGTAGAGGTGTTTTTTCAACCTTTAATTTGATACCTAAATTGTCCTTGTGCGAACGAATTTCAAATTTTACAAAATGTCAAACTTCAAATGCCCGTATCTCCGTAAATAGAGGCCGTAGAGGGGTCAAAGTTGCAGCATTGTAGAGGTGTTTTTTCAACCTTTAATTTGTCCTTGTACGAACGAATTTAAAATTTTACAAAATGTCAAACTTCAAATGCCCGTATCTCCGTAAATAGAGGCCGTAGAGGGGTCAAAGTTGCAGCATTGTAGAGGTGTTTTTTCAACCTTTAATTTGATACCTAAATTGTCCTTGTACGAAAGAATTTAAAATTTTACAAAATGTCAAACTTCAAATGCCCGTATCTCCGTAAATAGAGGCCGTAGAGGGGTCAAAGTTGCAGCATTGTAGAGGTGTTTTTTCAACCTTTAATTTGATACCTAAATTGTCCTTCTGCGAACGAATTTAAAATTTTACAAAATGTCAAACTTCAAATGCCCGTATCTCCGTAAATAGAGGCCGTAGAGGGGTCAAAGTTGCAGCATTGTAGAGGTGTTTTTTCAACCTTTAATTTGATACCTAAATTGTCCTTGTGCGAACGAATTTCAAATTTTACAAAATGTCAAACTTCAAATGCCCGTATCTCCGTAAATAGAGGCCGTAGAGGGGTCAAAGTTGCAGCATTGTAGAGGTGTTTTTTCAACCTTTAATTTGATACCTAAATTGTCCTTGTACGAAAGAATTTAAAATTTTACAAAATGTCAAACTTCAAATGCCCGTATCTCCGTAAATAGAGGCCGTAGAGGGGTCAAAGTTGCAGCATTGTAGAGGTGTTTTTTCAACCTTTAATTTGATACCTAAATTGTCCTTCTGCGAACGAATTTAAAATTTTACAAAATGTCAAACTTCAAATGCCCGTATCTCCGTAAATAGAGGCCGTAGAGGGGTCAAAGTTGCAGCATTGTAGAGGTGTTTTTTCAACCTTTAATTTGATACCTAAATTGTCCTTGTGCGAACGAATTTAAAATTTTACAAAATGTCAAACTTCAAATGCCCGTATCTCCGTAAATAGAGGCCGTAGAGGGGTCAAAGTTGCAGCATTGTAGAGGTGTTTTTTCAACCTTTAATTTGATACCTAAATTGTCCTTGTGCGAACGAATTTCAAATTTTACAAAATGTCAAACTTCAAATGCCCGTATCTCCGTAAATAGAGGCCGTAGAGGGGTCAAAGTTGCAGCATTGTAGAGGTGTTTTTTCAACCTTTAATTTGACACCTAAATTGTCCTTGTACGAAAAAATTTAAAATTTTACAAAATGTCAAACTTCAAATGCCCGTATCTCCGTAAATAGAGGCCGTAGAGGGGTCAAAGTTGCAGCATTGTTGAGGTGTTTTTTCAACCTTTAATTTGATACCTAAATTGTCCTTGTGCGAACGAATTTCAAATTTTACAAAATGTCAAACTTCAAATGCCCGTATCTCCGTAAATAGAGGCCGTAGAGGGGTCAAAGTTGCAGCATTGTAGAGGTGTTTTTTCAACCTTTAATTTGATACCTAAATTGTCCTTGTGCGAACGAATTTCAAATTTTACAAAATGTCAAACTTCAAATGCCCGTATCTCCGTAAATAGAGGCCGTAGAGGGGTCAAAGTTGCAGCATTGTAGAGGTGTTTTTTCAACCTTTAATTTGATACCTAAATTGTCCTTGTGCGAACGAATTTCAAATTTTACAAAATGTCAAACTTCAAATGCCCGTATCTCCGTAAATAGAGGCCGTAGAGGGGTCAAAGTTGCAGCATTGTAGAGGTGTTTTTTCAACCTTTAATTTGATACCTAAATTGTCCTTGTGCGAACGAATTTAAAATTTTACAAAATGTCAAACTTCAAATGCCCGTATCTCCGTAAATAGAGGCCGTAGAGGGGTCAAAGTTGCAGCATTGTAGAGGTGTTTTTTCAACCTTTAATTTGATACCTAAATTGTCCTTGTGCGAACGAATTTCAAATTTTACAAAATGTCAAACTTCAAATGCCCGTATCTCCGTAAATAGAGGCCGTAGAGGGGTCAAAGTTGCAGCATTGTAGAGGTGTTTTTTCAACCTTTAATTTGACACCTAAATTGTCCTTGTGCGATCGAATTTAAAATTTTACAAAATGTCAAACTTCAAATGCCCGTATCTCCGTAAATAGAGGCCGTAGAGGGGTCAAAGTTGCAGCATTGTAGAGGTGTTTTTTCAACCTTTAATTTGATACCTAAATTGTCCTTGTGCGAACGAATTTCAAATTTTACAAAATGTCAAACTTCAAATGCCCGTATCTCCGTAAATAGAGGCCGTAGAGGGGTCAAAGTTGCAGCATTGTAGAGGTGTTTTTTCAACCTTTAATTTGATACCTAAATTGTCCTTGTGCGAACGAATTTCAAATTTTACAAAATGTCAAACTTCAAATGCCCGTATCTCCGTAAATAGAGGCCGTGGAGGGGTCAAAGTTGCAGCATTGTAGAGGTGTTTTTTCAACCTTTAATTTGATACCTAAATTGTCCTTGTGCGAACGAATTTAAAATTTTACAAAATGTCAAACTTCAAATGCCCGTATCTCCGTAAATAGAGGCCGTAGAGGGGTCAAAGTTGCAGCATTGTAGAGGTGTTTTTTCAACCTTTAATTTGACACCTAAATTGTCCTTGTGCGAACGAATTTAAAATTTTACAAAATGTCAAACTTCAAATGCCCGTATCTCCGTAAATAGGGGCCGTAGAGGGGTCAAAGTTGCAGCATTGTAGAGGTGTTTTTTCAACCTTTAATTTGATACCTAAATTGTCCTTGTGCGAACGAATTTCAAATTTTACAAAATGTCAAACTTCAAATGCCCGTATCTCCGTAAATAGAGGCCGTAGAGGGGTCAAAGTTGCAGCATTGTAGAGGTGTTTTTTCAACCTTTAATTTGACACCTAAATTGTCCTTGTACGAACGAATTTCAAATTTTACAAAATGTCAAACTTCAAATGCCCGTATCTCCGTAAATAGAGGCCGTAGAGGGGTCAAAGTTGCAGCATTGTAGAGGTGTTTTTTCAACCTTTAATTTGATACCTAAATTGTCCTTGTACGAAAGAATTTAAAATTTTACAAAATGTCAAACTTCAAATGCCCGTATCTCCGTAAATAGAGGCCGTAGAGGGGTCAAAGTTGCAGCATTGTAGAGGTGTTTTTTCAACCTTTAATTTGATACCTAAATTGTCCTTCTGCGAACGAATTTAAAATTTTACAAAATGTCAAACTTCAAATGCCCGTATCTCCGTAAATAGAGGCCGTAGAGGGGTCAAAGTTGCAGCATTGTAGAGGTGTTTTTTCAACCTTTAATTTGATACCTAAATTGTCCTTGTGCGAACGAATTTAAAATTTTACAAAATGTCAAACTTCAAATGCCCGTATCTCCGTAAATAGAGGCCGTAGAGGGGTCAAAGTTGCAGCATTGTAGAGGTGTTTTTTCAACCTTTAATTTGATACCTAAATTGTCCTTGTGCGAACGAATTTCAAATTTTACAAAATGTCAAACTTCAAATGCCCGTATCTCCGTAAATAGAGGCCGTAGAGGGGTCAAAGTTGCAGCATTGTAGAGGTGTTTTTTCAACCTTTAATTTGACACCTAAATTGTCCTTGTACGAAAAAATTTAAAATTTTACAAAATGTCAAACTTCAAATGCCCGTATCTCCGTAAATAGAGGCCGTAGAGGGGTCAAAGTTGCAGCATTGTTGAGGTGTTTTTTCAACCTTTAATTTGATACCTAAATTGTCCTTGTGCGAACGAATTTCAAATTTTACAAAATGTCAAACTTCAAATGCCCGTATCTCCGTAAATAGAGGCCGTAGAGGGGTCAAAGTTGCAGCATTGTAGAGGTGTTTTTTCAACCTTTAATTTGATACCTAAATTGTCCTTGTGCGAACGAATTTAAAATTTTACAAAATGTCAAACTTCAAATGCCCGTATCTCCGTAAATAGAGGCCGTAGAGGGGTCAAAGTTGCAGCATTGTAGAGGTGTTTTTTCAACCTTTAATTTGACACCTAAATTGTCCTTGTACGAACGAATTTAAAATTTTACAAAATGTCAAACTTCAAATGCCCGTATCTCCGTAAATAGAGGCCGTAGAGGGGTCAAAGTTGCAGCATTGTAGAGGTGTTTTTTCAACCTTTAATTTGATACCTAAATTGTCCTTGTGCGAACGAATTTCAAATTTTACAAAATGTCAAACTTCAAATGCCCGTATCTCCGTAAATAGAGGCCGTAGAGGGGTCAAAGTTGCAGCATTGTAGAGGTGTTTTTTCAACCTTTAATTTGATACCTAAATTGTCCTTGTGCGAACGAATTTAAAATTTTACAAAATGTCAAACTTCAAATGCCCGTATCTCCGTAAATAGAGGCCGTAGAGGGGTCAAAGTTGCAGCATTGTAGAGGTGTTTTTTCAACCTTTAATTTGATACCTAAATTGTCCTTGTGCGAACGAATTTAAAATTTTACAAAATGTCAAACTTCAAATGCCCGTATCTCCGTAAATAGAGGCCGTAGAGGGGTCAAAGTTGCAGCATTGTAGAGGTGTTTTTTCAACCTTTAATTTGACACCTAAATTGTCCTTGTGCGAACGAATTTAAAATTTTACAAAATGTCAAACTTCAAATGCCCGTATCTCCGTAAATAGAGGCCGTAGAGGGGTCAAAGTTGCAGCATTGTAGAGGTGTTTTTTCAACCTTTAATTTGATACCTAAATTGTCCTTGTGCGAACGAATTTCAAATTTTACAAAATGTCAAACTTCAAATGCCCGTATCTCCGTAAATAGAGGCCGTAGAGGGGTCAAAGTTGCAGCATTGTAGAGGTGTTTTTTCAACCTTTAATTTGATACCTAAATTGTCCTTGTGCGAACGAATTTCAAATTTTACAAAATGTCAAACTTCAAATGCCCGTATCTCCGTAAATAGAGGCCGTAGAGGGGTCAAAGTTGCAGCATTGTAGAGGTGTTTTTTCAACCTTTAATTTGACACCTAAATTGTCCTTGTGCGAACGAATTTAAAATTTTACAAAATGTCAAACTTCAAATGCCCGTATCTCCGTAAATAGAGGCCGTAGAGGGGTCAAAGTTGCAGCATTGTAGAGGTGTTTTTTCAACCTTTAATTTGATACCTAAATTGTCCTTGTGCGAACGAATTTCAAATTTTACAAAATGTCAAACTTCAAATGCCCGTATCTCCGTAAATAGAGGCCGTAGAGGGGTCAAAGTTGCAGCATTGTAGAGGTGTTTTTTCAACCTTTAATTTGATACCTAAATTGTCCTTGTGCGAACGAATTTAAAATTTTACAAAATGTCAAACTTCAAATGCCCGTATCTCCGTAAATAGAGGCCGTGGAGGGGTCAAAGTTGCAGCATTGTAGAGGTGTTTTTTCAACCTTTAATTTGATACCTAAATTGTCCTTGTGCGAACGAATTTCAAATTTTACAAAATGTCAAACTTCAAATGCCCGTATCTCCGTAAATAGAGGCCGTAGAGGGGTCAAAGTTGCAGCATTGTAGAGGTGTTTTTTCAACCTTTAATTTGATACCTAAATTGTCCTTGTGCGAACGAATTTCAAATTTTACAAAATGTCAAACTTCAAATGCCCGTATCTCCGTAAATAGAGGCCGTAGAGGGGTCAAAGTTGCAGCATTGTAGAGGTGTTTTTTCAACCTTTAATTTGACACCTAAATTGTCCTTGTGCGAACGAATTTAAAATTTTACAAAATGTCAAACTTCAAATGCCCGTATCTCCGTAAATAGAGGCCGTAGAGGGGTCAAAGTTGCAGCATTGTAGAGGTGTTTTTTCAACCTTTAATTTGATACCTAAATTGTCCTTGTGCGAACGAATTTCAAATTTTACAAAATGTCAAACTTCAAATGCCCGTATCTCCGTAAATAGAGGCCGTAGAGGGGTCAAAGTTGCAGCATTGTAGAGGTGTTTTTTCAACCTTTAATTCAGAGAATGGAAAAAAACCGTACCTTATACGTAGCGCTACAAAAGCGATCAAAAACTTTTTCTCTCTGCATTCCGTCTGTTGCTCTTCGGTTCAAACAAAAGCACTAGCACTGTAGGCAGAAATGAGAGATCGGAACAGAATGGTAGCGGGTTGTTTTTCGAGCATAAACCATAATTTGCTGGGTTGAGGTTTTTTCTCGCCATCGCTAACTGAAACCGTACCAAATTCCAGTTCGTTTCTGCAGTCGTTGTTCGTTTAAAAATGTTATTGATTTTGTTATTGCTACTGTTATTGGCGCCAGCGTCTTCCAAAGAAAAATTGTGGCATGCGTCTACGAATTGTTTTGCTGCTGTTCTGTAGAATTTTTATTATGAAATCAAAGTGGAAGTGGTCAATTATTTCCAAAGTTCCAAATTTGATGTATGTTCTTTCAATATTTTTCCATTACAATTTCCATTTTTGCATATAATTTGTCTTAAATTATTTCTTTCAAAAAAACTGTGTAATAATGTATTTGTTGGCCGCGGCATGTTTGCAAACACTGGACAAATAATTTGTGTTGCAAAATAATCGTAACAACCTGCAAAACGATTGCACAAAGAAATGCAGAAACGAACGAAACATTTGGTACGGTTTTGGTTCTTGTTTACGATGGCGAGCAAAAACCACAACAGAGCAAATAATGTTTTGTGCTTTTTCAACACAACTTTTCCATTCTGTTCCACTCTCTCTCTTTTGCGTGTTAAGAGTAGCGCTTGTGATTAGGCGAAAACACATAGAAAGCATGCATGCCTCAAGCATGCATCATGCCTGTGAAGCATGCTTGGTTAAAGCACATAGAAAGCATGCATCGCTTATGTGATAAATTTCAAATATGTTAAACTGAATAAAAATTTTAAAGAAAAAGTAGTGAAAATACATTGAATTTAATCAAAAACAACTAAAAATGGAATTGGAGGATATTTTATGCTTATTGGTTGTGTTGATATTGCTTTTATTTCACACATGTCTATTGTCAATGCTTTGATGCCTGCAAAAAGTTAAAAGTTCGCCAACTTCAGGCATGCTTCAAGCATCATGCATGCGTGCATGCTTTTAATGTGGGCTACTTCATAAGAATATGTATATTCAATCACAAATGTCAGATGCTTGAAGCATGCATGCCTCCTATGTGCTTTGGCCTATTGAGTCGAAAAGCGATATACGAATGAGAAGGAATAAAGGTAGCGCTTGCTAAAAAATGCAGAACAGATCAAAAACGAACCGATCGTTAAGGTTTTTTTCCATTCCCTGCTTTAATTTGATACCTAAATTGTCCTTGTGCGAACGAATTTCAAATTTTACAAAATGTCAAACTTCAAATGCCCGTATCTCCGTAAATAGAGGCCGTAGAGGGGTCAAAGTTGCAGCATTGTAGAGGTGTTTTTTCAACCTTTAATTTGACACCTAAATTGTCCTTGTGCGAACGAATTTAAAATTTTACAAAATGTCAAACTTCAAATGCCCGTATCTCCGTAAATAGAGGCCGTAGAGGGGTCAAAGTTGCAGCATTGTAGAGGTGTTTTTTCAACCTTTAATTTGATACCTAAATTGTCCTTGTGCGAACGAATTTCAAATTTTACAAAATGTCAAACTTCAAATGCCCGTATCTCCGTAAATAGAGGCCGTAGAGGGGTCAAAGTTGCAGCATTGTAGAGGTGTTTTTTCAACCTTTAATTTGATACCTAAATTGTCCTTGTGCGAACGAATTTCAAATTTTACAAAATGTCAAACTTCAAATGCCCGTATCTCCGTAAATAGAGGCCGTAGAGGGGTCAAAGTTGCAGCATTGTAGAGGTGTTTTTTCAACCTTTAATTTGATACCTAAATTGTCCTTGTGCGAACGAATTTAAAATTTTACAAAATGTCAAACTTCAAATGCCCGTATCTCCGTAAATAGAGGCCGTGGAGGGGTCAAAGTTGCAGCATTGTAGAGGTGTTTTTTCAACCTTTAATTTGATACCTAAATTGTCCTTGTGCGAACGAATTTCAAATTTTACAAAATGTCAAACTTCAAATGCCCGTATCTCCGTAAATAGAGGCCGTAGAGGGGTCAAAGTTGCAGCATTGTAGAGGTGTTTTTTCAACCTTTAATTTGATACCTAAATTGTCCTTGTGCGAACGAATTTCAAATTTTACAAAATGTCAAACTTCAAATGCCCGTATCTCCGTAAATAGAGGCCGTAGAGGGGTCAAAGTTGCAGCATTGTAGAGGTGTTTTTTCAACCTTTAATTTGATACCTAAATTGTCCTTGTGCGAACGAATTTCAAATTTTACAAAATGTCAAACTTCAAATGCCCGTATCTCCGTAAATAGAGGCCGTAGAGGGGTCAAAGTTGCAGCATTGTAGAGGTGTTTTTTCAACCTTTAATTTGACACCTAAATTGTCCTTGTACGAACGAATTTAAAATTTTACAAAATGTCAAACTTCAAATGCCCGTATCTCCGTAAATAGAGGCCGTAGAGGGGTCAAAGTTGCAGCATTGTAGAGGTGTTTTTTCAACCTTTAATTTGATACCTAAATTGTCCTTGTACGAAAGAATTTAAAATTTTACAAAATGTCAAACTTCAAATGCCCGTATCTCCGTAAATAGAGGCCGTAGAGGGGTCAAAGTTGCAGCATTGTTGAGGTGTTTTTTCAACCTTTAATTTGATACCTAAATTGTCCTTGTGCGAACGAATTTCAAATTTTACAAAATGTCAAACTTCAAATGCCCGTATCTCCGTAAATAGAGGCCGTAGAGGGGTCAAAGTTGCAGCATTGTAGAGGTGTTTTTTCAACCTTTAATTTGATACCTAAATTGTCCTTGTGCGAACGAATTTCAAATTTTACAAAATGTCAAACTTCAAATGCCCGTATCTCCGTAAATAGAGGCCGTAGAGGGGTCAAAGTTGCAGCATTGTAGAGGTGTTTTTTCAACCTTTAATTTGACACCTAAATTGTCCTTGTACGAACGAATTTCAAATTTTACAAAATGTCAAACTTCAAATGCCCGTATCTCCGTAAATAGAGGCCGTAGAGGGGTCAAAGTTGCAGCATTGTAGAGGTGTTTTTTCAACCTTTAATTTGACACCTAAATTGTCCTTGTGCGAACGAATTTAAAATTTTACAAAATGTCAAACTTCAAATGCCCGTATCTCCGTAAATAGAGGCCGTAGAGGGGTCAAAGTTGCAGCATTGTAGAGGTGTTTTTTCAACCTTTAATTTGATACCTAAATTGTCCTTGTACGAAAGAATTTAAAATTTTACAAAATGTCAAACTTCAAATGCCCGTATCTCCGTAAATAGAGGCCGTAGAGGGGTCAAAGTTGCAGCATTGTAGAGGTGTTTTTTCAACCTTTAATTTGATACCTAAATTGTCCTTGTGCGAACGAATTTAAAATTTTACAAAATGTCAAACTTCAAATGCCCGTATCTCCGTAAATAGAGGCCGTAGAGGGGTCAAAGTTGCAGCATTGTAGAGGTGTTTTTTCAACCTTTAATTTGATACCTAAATTGTCCTTGTGCGAACGAATTTAAAATTTTACAAAATGTCAAACTTCAAATGCCCGTATCTCCGTAAATAGAGGCCGTAGAGGGGTCAAAGTTGCAGCATTGTAGAGGTGTTTTTTCAACCTTTAATTTGATACCTAAATTGTCCTTGTGCGAACGAATTTCAAATTTTACAAAATGTCAAACTTCAAATGCCCGTATCTCCGTAAATAGAGGCCGTAGAGGGGTCAAAGTTGCAGCATTGTAGAGGTGTTTTTTCAACCTTTAATTTGATACCTAAATTGTCCTTGTGCGAACGAATTTCAAATTTTACAAAATGTCAAACTTCAAATGCCCGTATCTCCGTAAATAGAGGCCGTAGAGGGGTCAAAGTTGCAGCATTGTAGAGGTGTTTTTTCAACCTTTAATTTGATACCTAAATTGTCCTTGTACGAAAGAATTTAAAATTTTACAAAATGTCAAACTTCAAATGCCCGTATCTCCGTAAATAGAGGCCGTAGAGGGGTCAAAGTTGCAGCATTGTAGAGGTGTTTTTTCAACCTTTAATTTGATACCTAAATTGTCCTTGTGCGAACGAATTTAAAATTTTACAAAATGTCAAACTTCAAATGCCCGTATCTCCGTAAATAGAGGCCGTAGAGGGGTCAAAGTTGCAGCATTGTAGAGGTGTTTTTTCAACCTTTAATTTGATACCTAAATTGTCCTTGTGCGAACGAATTTCAAATTTTACAAAATGTCAAACTTCAAATGCCCGTATCTCCGTAAATAGAGGCCGTAGAGGGGTCAAAGTTGCAGCATTGTAGAGGTGTTTTTTCAACCTTTAATTTGATACCTAAATTGTCCTTGTGCGAACGAATTTCAAATTTTACAAAATGTCAAACTTCAAATGCCCGTATCTCCGTAAATAGAGGCCGTAGAGGGGTCAAAGTTGCAGCATTGTAGAGGTGTTTTTTCAACCTTTAATTTGATACCTAAATTGTCCTTGTGCGAACGAATTTAAAATTTTACAAAATGTCAAACTTCAAATGCCCGTATCTCCGTAAATAGAGGCCGTAGAGGGGTCAAAGTTGCAGCATTGTAGAGGTGTTTTTTCAACCTTTAATTTGATACCTAAATTGTCCTTGTGCGAACGAATTTAAAATTTTACAAAATGTCAAACTTCAAATGCCCGTATCTCCGTAAATAGAGGCCGTAGAGGGGTCAAAGTTGCAGCATTGTAGAGGTGTTTTTTCAACCTTTAATTTGATACCTAAATTGTCCTTGTGCGAACGAATTTCAAATTTTACAAAATGTCAAACTTCAAATGCCCGTATCTCCGTAAATAGAGGCCGTAGAGGGGTCAAAGTTGCAGCATTGTAGAGGTGTTTTTTCAACCTTTAATTTGACACCTAAATTGTCCTTGTACGAAAAAATTTAAAATTTTACAAAATGTCAAACTTCAAATGCCCGTATCTCCGTAAATAGAGGCCGTAGAGGGGTCAAAGTTGCAGCATTGTTGAGGTGTTTTTTCAACCTTTAATTTGATACCTAAATTGTCCTTGTGCGAACGAATTTCAAATTTTACAAAATGTCAAACTTCAAATGCCCGTATCTCCGTAAATAGAGGCCGTAGAGGGGTCAAAGTTGCAGCATTGTAGAGGTGTTTTTTCAACCTTTAATTTGATACCTAAATTGTCCTTGTGCGAACGAATTTAAAATTTTACAAAATGTCAAACTTCAAATGCCCGTATCTCCGTAAATAGAGGCCGTAGAGGGGTCAAAGTTGCAGCATTGTAGAGGTGTTTTTTCAACCTTTAATTTGATACCTAAATTGTCCTTGTGCGAACGAATTTAAAATTTTACAAAATGTCAAACTTCAAATGCCCGTATCTCCGTAAATAGAGGCCGTAGAGGGGTCAAAGTTGCAGCATTGTAGAGGTGTTTTTTCAACCTTTAATTTGACACCTAAATTGTCCTTGTGCGATCGAATTTAAAATTTTACAAAATGTCAAACTTCAAATGCCCGTATCTCCGTAAATAGAGGCCGTAGAGGGGTCAAAGTTGCAGCATTGTAGAGGTGTTTTTTCAACCTTTAATTTGATACCTAAATTGTCCTTGTGCGAACGAATTTCAAATTTTACAAAATGTCAAACTTCAAATGCCCGTATCTCCGTAAATAGAGGCCGTAGAGGGGTCAAAGTTGCAGCATTGTAGAGGTGTTTTTTCAACCTTTAATTTGATACCTAAATTGTCCTTGTGCGAACGAATTTCAAATTTTACAAAATGTCAAACTTCAAATGCCCGTATCTCCGTAAATAGAGGCCGTGGAGGGGTCAAAGTTGCAGCATTGTAGAGGTGTTTTTTCAACCTTTAATTTGATACCTAAATTGTCCTTGTGCGAACGAATTTAAAATTTTACAAAATGTCAAACTTCAAATGCCCGTATCTCCGTAAATAGAGGCCGTAGAGGGGTCAAAGTTGCAGCATTGTAGAGGTGTTTTTTCAACCTTTAATTTGACACCTAAATTGTCCTTGTGCGAACGAATTTAAAATTTTACAAAATGTCAAACTTCAAATGCCCGTATCTCCGTAAATAGGGGCCGTAGAGGGGTCAAAGTTGCAGCATTGTAGAGGTGTTTTTTCAACCTTTAATTTGATACCTAAATTGTCCTTGTGCGAACGAATTTCAAATTTTACAAAATGTCAAACTTCAAATGCCCGTATCTCCGTAAATAGAGGCCGTAGAGGGGTCAAAGTTGCAGCATTGTAGAGGTGTTTTTTCAACCTTTAATTTGTCCTTGTACGAACGAATTTAAAATTTTACAAAATGTCAAACTTCAAATGCCCGTATCTCCGTAAATAGAGGCCGTAGAGGGGTCAAAGTTGCAGCATTGTAGAGGTGTTTTTTCAACCTTTAATTTGATACCTAAATTGTCCTTGTACGAAAGAATTTAAAATTTTACAAAATGTCAAACTTCAAATGCCCGTATCTCCGTAAATAGAGGCCGTAGAGGGGTCAAAGTTGCAGCATTGTAGAGGTGTTTTTTCAACCTTTAATTTGATACCTAAATTGTCCTTCTGCGAACGAATTTAAAATTTTACAAAATGTCAAACTTCAAATGCCCGTATCTCCGTAAATAGAGGCCGTAGAGGGGTCAAAGTTGCAGCATTGTAGAGGTGTTTTTTCAACCTTTAATTTGATACCTAAATTGTCCTTGTGCGAACGAATTTAAAATTTTACAAAATGTCAAACTTCAAATGCCCGTATCTCCGTAAATAGAGGCCGTAGAGGGGTCAAAGTTGCAGCATTGTAGAGGTGTTTTTTCAACCTTTAATTTGATACCTAAATTGTCCTTGTGCGAACGAATTTAAAATTTTACAAAATGTCAAACTTCAAATGCCCGTATCTCCGTAAATAGAGGCCGTAGAGGGGTCAAAGTTGCAGCATTGTAGAGGTGTTTTTTCAACCTTTAATTTGACACCTAAATTGTCCTTGTACGAAAAAATTTAAAAATTTACAAAATGTCAAACTTCAAATGCCCGTATCTCCGTAAATAGAGGCCGTAGAGGGGTCAAAGTTGCAGCATTGTTGAGGTGTTTTTTCAACCTTTAATTTGATACCTAAATTGTCCTTGTGCGAACGAATTTCAAATTTTACAAAATGTCAAACTTCAAATGCCCGTATCTCCGTAAATAGAGGCCGTAGAGGGGTCAAAGTTGCAGCATTGTAGAGGTGTTTTTTCAACCTTTAATTTGATACCTAAATTGTCCTTGTGCGAACGAATTTAAAATTTTACAAAATGTCAAACTTCAAATGCCCGTATCTCCGTAAATAGAGG
Source organism: Pherbina coryleti (assembly GCA_943735915.1). Classification (NCBI taxonomy): domain Eukaryota; kingdom Metazoa; phylum Arthropoda; class Insecta; order Diptera; family Sciomyzidae; genus Pherbina; species Pherbina coryleti. Next base: position 164,151,292 of record OX030948.1, read on the forward strand.
CCGTAGAGGGGTCAAAGTTGCAGCATTGTAGAGGTGTTTTTTCAACCTTTAATTTGACACCTAAATTGTCCTTGTACGAACGAATTTAAAATTTTACAAAATGTCAAACTTCAAATGCCCGTATCTCCGTAAATAGAGGCCGTAGAGGGGTCAAAGTTGCAGCATTGTAGAGGTGTTTTTTCAACCTTTAATTTGATACCTAAATTGTCCTTGTGCGAACGAATTTCAAATTTTACAAAATGTCAAACTTCAAATGCCCGTATCTCCGTAAATAGAGGCCGTAGAGGGGTCAAAGTTGCAGCATTGTAGAGGTGTTTTTTCAACCTTTAATTTGATACCTAAATTGTCCTTGTGCGAACGAATTTAAAATTTTACAAAATGTCAAACTTCAAATGCCCGTATCTCCGTAAATAGAGGCCGTGGAGGGGTCAAAGTTGCAGCATTGTAGAGGTGTTTTTTCAACCTTTAATTTGATACCTAAATTGTCCTTGTGCGAACGAATTTCAAATTTTACAAAATGTCAAACTTCAAATGCCCGTATCTCCGTAAATAGAGGCCGTAGAGGGGTCAAAGTTGCAGCATTGTAGAGGTGTTTTTTCAACCTTTAATTTGACACCTAAATTGTCCTTGTGCGAACGAATTTAAAATTTTACAAAATGTCAAACTTCAAATGCCCGTATCTCCGTAAATAGAGGCCGTAGAGGGGTCAAAGTTGCAGCATTGTAGAGGTGTTTTTTCAACCTTTAATTTGATACCTAAATTGTCCTTGTGCGAACGAATTTCAAATTTTACAAAATGTCAAACTTCAAATGCCCGTATCTCCGTAAATAGAGGCCGTAGAGGGGTCAAAGTTGCAGCATTGTAGAGGTGTTTTTTCAACCTTTAATTTGACACCTAAATTGTCCTTGTGCGAACGAATTTAAAATTTTACAAAATGTCAAACTTCAAATGCCCGTATCTCCGTAAATAGAGGCCGTAGAGGGGTCAAAGTTGCAGCATTGTAGAGGTGTTTTTTCAACCTTTAATTTGATACCTAAATTGTCCTTGTGCGAACGAATTTCAAATTTTACAAAATGTCAAACTTCAAATGCCCGTATCTCCGTAAATAGAGGCCGTAGAGGGGTCAAAGTTGCAGCATTGTAGAGGTGTTTTTTCAACCTTTAATTTGATACCTAAATTGTCCTTGTGCGAACGAATTTAAAATTTTACAAAATGTCAAACTTCAAATGCCCGTATCTCCGTAAATAGAGGCCGTAGAGGGGTCAAAGTTGCAGCATTGTAGAGGTGTTTTTTCAACCTTTAATTTGACACCTAAATTGTCCTTGTGCGAACGAATTTAAAATTTTACAAAATGTCAAACTTCAAATGCCCGTATCTCCGTAAATAGAGGCCGTAGAGGGGTCAAAGTTGCAGCATTGTAGAGGTGTTTTTTCAACCTTTAATTTGATACCTAAATTGTCCTTGTGCGAACGAATTTAAAATTTTACAAAATGTCAAACTTCAAATGCCCGTATCTCCGTAAATAGAGGCCGTAGAGGGGTCAAAGTTGCAGCATTGTAGAGGTGTTTTTTCAACCTTTAATTTGTCCTTGTACGAACGAATTTAAAATTTTACAAAATGTCAAACTTCAAATGCCCGTATCTCCGTAAATAGAGGCCGTAGAGGGGTCAAAGTTGCAGCATTGTAGAGGTGTTTTTTCAACCTTTAATTTGATACCTAAATTGTCCTTGTACGAAAGAATTTAAAATTTTACAAAATGTCAAACTTCAAATGCCCGTATCTCCGTAAATAGAGGCCGTAGAGGGGTCAAAGTTGCAGCATTGTAGAGGTGTTTTTTCAACCTTTAATTTGATACCTAAATTGTCCTTGTGCGAACGAATTTAAAATTTTACAAAATGTCAAACTTCAAATGCCCGTATCTCCGTAAATAGAGGCCGTAGAGGGGTCAAAGTTGCAGCATTGTAGAGGTGTTTTTTCAACCTTTAATTTGACACCTAAATTGTCCTTGTGCGAACGAATTTAAAATTTTACAAAATGTCAAACTTCAAATGCCCGTATCTCCGTAAATAGAGGCCGTAGAGGGGTCAAAGTTGCAGCATTGTAGAGGTGTTTTTTCAACCTTTAATTTGATACCTAAATTGTCCTTGTGCGAACGAATTTCAAATTTTACAAAATGTCAAACTTCAAATGCCCGTATCTCCGTAAATAGAGGCCGTAGAGGGGTCAAAGTTGCAGCATTGTAGAGGTGTTTTTTCAACCTTTAATTTGTCCTTGTACGAACGAATTTAAAATTTTACAAAATGTCAAACTTCAAATGCCCGTATCTCCGTAAATAGAGGCCGTAGAGGGGTCAAAGTTGCAGCATTGTAGAGGTGTTTTTTCAACCTTTAATTTGATACCTAAATTGTCCTTGTACGAAAGAATTTAAAATTTTACAAAATGTCAAACTTCAAATGCCCGTATCTCCGTAAATAGAGGCCGTAGAGGGGTCAAAGTTGCAGCATTGTAGAGGTGTTTTTTCAACCTTTAATTTGATACCTAAATTGTCCTTGTGCGAACGAATTTAAAATTTTACAAAATGTCAAACTTCAAATGCCCGTATCTCCGTAAATAGAGGCCGTAGAGGGGTCAAAGTTGCGGCATTGTAGAGGTGTTTTTTCAACCTTTAATTTGATACCTAAATTGTCCTTGTGCGAACGAATTTCAAATTTTACAAAATGTCAAACTTCAAATGCCCGTATCTCCGTAAATAGAGGCCGTAGAGGGGTCAAAGTTGCAGCATTGTAGAGGTGTTTTTTCAACCTTTAATTTGATACCTAAATTGTCCTTGTGCGAACGAATTTAAAATTTTACAAAATGTCAAACTTCAAATGCCCGTATCTCCGTAAATAGAGGCCGTGGAGGGGTCAAAGTTGCAGCATTGTAGAGGTGTTTTTTCAACCTTTAATTTGATACCTAAATTGTCCTTGTGCGAACGAATTTCAAATTTTACAAAATGTCAAACTTCAAATGCCCGTATCTCCGTAAATAGAGGCCGTAGAGGGGTCAAAGTTGCAGCATTGTAGAGGTGTTTTTTCAACCTTTAATTTGTCCTTGTACGAACGAATTTAAAATTTTACAAAATGTCAAACTTCAAATGCCCGTATCTCCGTAAATAGAGGCCGTAGAGGGGTCAAAGTTGCAGCATTGTAGAGGTGTTTTTTCAACCTTTAATTTGATACCTAAATTGTCCTTGTACGAAAGAATTTAAAATTTTACAAAATGTCAAACTTCAAATGCCCGTATCTCCGTAAATAGAGGCCGTAGAGGGGTCAAAGTTGCAGCATTGTAGAGGTGTTTTTTCAACCTTTAATTTGATACCTAAATTGTCCTTCTGCGAACGAATTTAAAATTTTACAAAATGTCAAACTTCAAATGCCCGTATCTCCGTAAATAGAGGCCGTAGAGGGGTCAAAGTTGCAGCATTGTAGAGGTGTTTTTTCAACCTTTAATTTGATACCTAAATTGTCCTTGTGCGAACGAATTTAAAATTTTACAAAATGTCAAACTTCAAATGCCCGTATCTCCGTAAATAGAGGCCGTAGAGGGGTCAAAGTTGCAGCATTGTAGAGGTGTTTTTTCAACCTTTAATTTGATACCTAAATTGTCCTTGTACGAAAGAATTTAAAATTTTACAAAATGTCAAACTTCAAATGCCCGTATCTCCGTAAATAGAGGCCGTAGAGGGGTCAAAGTTGCAGCATTGTAGAGGTGTTTTTTCAACCTTTAATTTGATACCTAAATTGTCCTTCTGCGAACGAATTTAAAATTTTACAAAATGTCAAACTTCAAATGCCCGTATCTCCGTAAATAGAGGCCGTAGAGGGGTCAAAGTTGCAGCATTGTAGAGGTGTTTTTTCAACCTTTAATTTGATACCTAAATTGTCCTTGTGCGAACGAATTTAAAATTTTACAAAATGTCAAACTTCAAATGCCCGTATCTCCGTAAATAGAGGCCGTAGAGGGGTCAAAGTTGCAGCATTGTAGAGGTGTTTTTTCAACCTTTAATTTGATACCTAAATTGTCCTTGTGCGAACGAATTTCAAATTTTACAAAATGTCAAACTTCAAATGCCCGTATCTCCGTAAATAGAGGCCGTAGAGGGGTCAAAGTTGCAGCATTGTAGAGGTGTTTTTTCAACCTTTAATTTGACACCTAAATTGTCCTTGTACGAAAAAATTTAAAATTTTACAAAATGTCAAACTTCAAATGCCCGTATCTCCGTAAATAGAGGCCGTAGAGGGGTCAAAGTTGCAGCATTGTTGAGGTGTTTTTTCAACCTTTAATTTGATACCTAAATTGTCCTTGTGCGAACGAATTTCAAATTTTACAAAATGTCAAACTTCAAATGCCCGTATCTCCGTAAATAGAGGCCGTAGAGGGGTCAAAGTTGCAGCATTGTAGAGGTGTTTTTTCAACCTTTAATTTGATACCTAAATTGTCCTTGTGCGAACGAATTTCAAATTTTACAAAATGTCAAACTTCAAATGCCCGTATCTCCGTAAATAGAGGCCGTAGAGGGGTCAAAGTTGCAGCATTGTAGAGGTGTTTTTTCAACCTTTAATTTGATACCTAAATTGTCCTTGTGCGAACGAATTTCAAATTTTACAAAATGTCAAACTTCAAATGCCCGTATCTCCGTAAATAGAGGCCGTAGAGGGGTCAAAGTTGCAGCATTGTAGAGGTGTTTTTTCAACCTTTAATTTGATACCTAAATTGTCCTTGTGCGAACGAATTTAAAATTTTACAAAATGTCAAACTTCAAATGCCCGTATCTCCGTAAATAGAGGCCGTAGAGGGGTCAAAGTTGCAGCATTGTAGAGGTGTTTTTTCAACCTTTAATTTGATACCTAAATTGTCCTTGTGCGAACGAATTTCAAATTTTACAAAATGTCAAACTTCAAATGCCCGTATCTCCGTAAATAGAGGCCGTAGAGGGGTCAAAGTTGCAGCATTGTAGAGGTGTTTTTTCAACCTTTAATTTGACACCTAAATTGTCCTTGTGCGATCGAATTTAAAATTTTACAAAATGTCAAACTTCAAATGCCCGTATCTCCGTAAATAGAGGCCGTAGAGGGGTCAAAGTTGCAGCATTGTAGAGGTGTTTTTTCAACCTTTAATTTGATACCTAAATTGTCCTTGTGCGAACGAATTTCAAATTTTACAAAATGTCAAACTTCAAATGCCCGTATCTCCGTAAATAGAGGCCGTAGAGGGGTCAAAGTTGCAGCATTGTAGAGGTGTTTTTTCAACCTTTAATTTGATACCTAAATTGTCCTTGTGCGAACGAATTTCAAATTTTACAAAATGTCAAACTTCAAATGCCCGTATCTCCGTAAATAGAGGCCGTGGAGGGGTCAAAGTTGCAGCATTGTAGAGGTGTTTTTTCAACCTTTAATTTGATACCTAAATTGTCCTTGTGCGAACGAATTTAAAATTTTACAAAATGTCAAACTTCAAATGCCCGTATCTCCGTAAATAGAGGCCGTAGAGGGGTCAAAGTTGCAGCATTGTAGAGGTGTTTTTTCAACCTTTAATTTGACACCTAAATTGTCCTTGTGCGAACGAATTTAAAATTTTACAAAATGTCAAACTTCAAATGCCCGTATCTCCGTAAATAGGGGCCGTAGAGGGGTCAAAGTTGCAGCATTGTAGAGGTGTTTTTTCAACCTTTAATTTGATACCTAAATTGTCCTTGTGCGAACGAATTTCAAATTTTACAAAATGTCAAACTTCAAATGCCCGTATCTCCGTAAATAGAGGCCGTAGAGGGGTCAAAGTTGCAGCATTGTAGAGGTGTTTTTTCAACCTTTAATTTGTCCTTGTACGAACGAATTTAAAATTTTACAAAATGTCAAACTTCAAATGCCCGTATCTCCGTAAATAGAGGCCGTAGAGGGGTCAAAGTTGCAGCATTGTAGAGGTGTTTTTTCAACCTTTAATTTGATACCTAAATTGTCCTTGTACGAAAGAATTTAAAATTTTACAAAATGTCAAACTTCAAATGCCCGTATCTCCGTAAATAGAGGCCGTAGAGGGGTCAAAGTTGCAGCATTGTAGAGGTGTTTTTTCAACCTTTAATTTGATACCTAAATTGTCCTTCTGCGAACGAATTTAAAATTTTACAAAATGTCAAACTTCAAATGCCCGTATCTCCGTAAATAGAGGCCGTAGAGGGGTCAAAGTTGCAGCATTGTAGAGGTGTTTTTTCAACCTTTAATTTGATACCTAAATTGTCCTTGTGCGAACGAATTTAAAATTTTACAAAATGTCAAACTTCAAATGCCCGTATCTCCGTAAATAGAGGCCGTAGAGGGGTCAAAGTTGCAGCATTGTAGAGGTGTTTTTTCAACCTTTAATTTGATACCTAAATTGTCCTTGTGCGAACGAATTTCAAATTTTACAAAATGTCAAACTTCAAATGCCCGTATCTCCGTAAATAGAGGCCGTAGAGGGGTCAAAGTTGCAGCATTGTAGAGGTGTTTTTTCAACCTTTAATTTGACACCTAAATTGTCCTTGTACGAAAAAATTTAAAATTTTACAAAATGTCAAACTTCAAATGCCCGTATCTCCGTAAATAGAGGCCGTAGAGGGGTCAAAGTTGCAGCATTGTTGAGGTGTTTTTTCAACCTTTAATTTGATACCTAAATTGTCCTTGTGCGAACGAATTTCAAATTTTACAAAATGTCAAACTTCAAATGCCCGTATCTCCGTAAATAGAGGCCGTAGAGGGGTCAAAGTTGCAGCATTGTAGAGGTGTTTTTTCAACCTTTAATTTGATACCTAAATTGTCCTTGTGCGAACGAATTTAAAATTTTACAAAATGTCAAACTTCAAATGCCCGTATCTCCGTAAATAGAGGCCGTAGAGGGGTCAAAGTTGCAGCATTGTAGAGGTGTTTTTTCAACCTTTAATTTGACACCTAAATTGTCCTTGTACGAACGAATTTAAAATTTTACAAAATGTCAAACTTCAAATGCCCGTATCTCCGTAAATAGAGGCCGTAGAGGGGTCAAAGTTGCAGCATTGTAGAGGTGTTTTTTCAACCTTTAATTTGATACCTAAATTGTCCTTGTGCGAACGAATTTCAAATTTTACAAAATGTCAAACTTCAAATGCCCGTATCTCCGTAAATAGAGGCCGTAGAGGGGTCAAAGTTGCAGCATTGTAGAGGTGTTTTTTCAACCTTTAATTTGATACCTAAATTGTCCTTGTGCGAACGAATTTAAAATTTTACAAAATGTCAAACTTCAAATGCCCGTATCTCCGTAAATAGAGGCCGTAGAGGGGTCAAAGTTGCAGCATTGTAGAGGTGTTTTTTCAACCTTTAATTTGATACCTAAATTGTCCTTGTGCGAACGAATTTAAAATTTTACAAAATGTCAAACTTCAAATGCCCGTATCTCCGTAAATAGAGGCCGTAGAGGGGTCAAAGTTGCAGCATTGTAGAGGTGTTTTTTCAACCTTTAATTTGACACCTAAATTGTCCTTGTGCGAACGAATTTAAAATTTTACAAAATGTCAAACTTCAAATGCCCGTATCTCCGTAAATAGAGGCCGTAGAGGGGTCAAAGTTGCAGCATTGTAGAGGTGTTTTTTCAACCTTTAATTTGATACCTAAATTGTCCTTGTGCGAACGAATTTCAAATTTTACAAAATGTCAAACTTCAAATGCCCGTATCTCCGTAAATAGAGGCCGTAGAGGGGTCAAAGTTGCAGCATTGTAGAGGTGTTTTTTCAACCTTTAATTTGATACCTAAATTGTCCTTGTGCGAACGAATTTCAAATTTTACAAAATGTCAAACTTCAAATGCCCGTATCTCCGTAAATAGAGGCCGTAGAGGGGTCAAAGTTGCAGCATTGTAGAGGTGTTTTTTCAACCTTTAATTTGACACCTAAATTGTCCTTGTGCGAACGAATTTAAAATTTTACAAAATGTCAAACTTCAAATGCCCGTATCTCCGTAAATAGAGGCCGTAGAGGGGTCAAAGTTGCAGCATTGTAGAGGTGTTTTTTCAACCTTTAATTTGATACCTAAATTGTCCTTGTGCGAACGAATTTCAAATTTTACAAAATGTCAAACTTCAAATGCCCGTATCTCCGTAAATAGAGGCCGTAGAGGGGTCAAAGTTGCAGCATTGTAGAGGTGTTTTTTCAACCTTTAATTTGATACCTAAATTGTCCTTGTGCGAACGAATTTAAAATTTTACAAAATGTCAAACTTCAAATGCCCGTATCTCCGTAAATAGAGGCCGTGGAGGGGTCAAAGTTGCAGCATTGTAGAGGTGTTTTTTCAACCTTTAATTTGATACCTAAATTGTCCTTGTGCGAACGAATTTCAAATTTTACAAAATGTCAAACTTCAAATGCCCGTATCTCCGTAAATAGAGGCCGTAGAGGGGTCAAAGTTGCAGCATTGTAGAGGTGTTTTTTCAACCTTTAATTTGATACCTAAATTGTCCTTGTGCGAACGAATTTCAAATTTTACAAAATGTCAAACTTCAAATGCCCGTATCTCCGTAAATAGAGGCCGTAGAGGGGTCAAAGTTGCAGCATTGTAGAGGTGTTTTTTCAACCTTTAATTTGACACCTAAATTGTCCTTGTGCGAACGAATTTAAAATTTTACAAAATGTCAAACTTCAAATGCCCGTATCTCCGTAAATAGAGGCCGTAGAGGGGTCAAAGTTGCAGCATTGTAGAGGTGTTTTTTCAACCTTTAATTTGATACCTAAATTGTCCTTGTGCGAACGAATTTCAAATTTTACAAAATGTCAAACTTCAAATGCCCGTATCTCCGTAAATAGAGGCCGTAGAGGGGTCAAAGTTGCAGCATTGTAGAGGTGTTTTTTCAACCTTTAATTCAGAGAATGGAAAAAAACCGTACCTTATACGTAGCGCTACAAAAGCGATCAAAAACTTTTTCTCTCTGCATTCCGTCTGTTGCTCTTCGGTTCAAACAAAAGCACTAGCACTGTAGGCAGAAATGAGAGATCGGAACAGAATGGTAGCGGGTTGTTTTTCGAGCATAAACCATAATTTGCTGGGTTGAGGTTTTTTCTCGCCATCGCTAACTGAAACCGTACCAAATTCCAGTTCGTTTCTGCAGTCGTTGTTCGTTTAAAAATGTTATTGATTTTGTTATTGCTACTGTTATTGGCGCCAGCGTCTTCCAAAGAAAAATTGTGGCATGCGTCTACGAATTGTTTTGCTGCTGTTCTGTAGAATTTTTATTATGAAATCAAAGTGGAAGTGGTCAATTATTTCCAAAGTTCCAAATTTGATGTATGTTCTTTCAATATTTTTCCATTACAATTTCCATTTTTGCATATAATTTGTCTTAAATTATTTCTTTCAAAAAAACTGTGTAATAATGTATTTGTTGGCCGCGGCATGTTTGCAAACACTGGACAAATAATTTGTGTTGCAAAATAATCGTAACAACCTGCAAAACGATTGCACAAAGAAATGCAGAAACGAACGAAACATTTGGTACGGTTTTGGTTCTTGTTTACGATGGCGAGCAAAAACCACAACAGAGCAAATAATGTTTTGTGCTTTTTCAACACAACTTTTCCATTCTGTTCCACTCTCTCTCTTTTGCGTGTTAAGAGTAGCGCTTGTGATTGAGTCGAAAAGCGATATACGAATGAGAAGGAATAAAGGTAGCGCTTGCTAAAAAATGCAGAACAGATCAAAAACGAACCGATCGTTAAGGTTTTTTTCCATTCCCTGCTTTAATTTGATACCTAAATTGTCCTTGTGCGAACGAATTTCAAATTTTACAAAATGTCAAACTTCAAATGCCCGTATCTCCGTAAATAGAGGCCGTAGAGGGGTCAAAGTTGCAGCATTGTAGAGGTGTTTTTTCAACCTTTAATTTGACACCTAAATTGTCCTTGTGCGAACGAATTTAAAATTTTACAAAATGTCAAACTTCAAATGCCCGTATCTCCGTAAATAGAGGCCGTAGAGGGGTCAAAGTTGCAGCATTGTAGAGGTGTTTTTTCAACCTTTAATTTGATACCTAAATTGTCCTTGTGCGAACGAATTTCAAATTTTACAAAATGTCAAACTTCAAATGCCCGTATCTCCGTAAATAGAGGCCGTAGAGGGGTCAAAGTTGCAGCATTGTAGAGGTGTTTTTTCAACCTTTAATTTGATACCTAAATTGTCCTTGTGCGAACGAATTTCAAATTTTACAAAATGTCAAACTTCAAATGCCCGTATCTCCGTAAATAGAGGCCGTAGAGGGGTCAAAGTTGCAGCATTGTAGAGGTGTTTTTTCAACCTTTAATTTGATACCTAAATTGTCCTTGTGCGAACGAATTTAAAATTTTACAAAATGTCAAACTTCAAATGCCCGTATCTCCGTAAATAGAGGCCGTGGAGGGGTCAAAGTTGCAGCATTGTAGAGGTGTTTTTTCAACCTTTAATTTGATACCTAAATTGTCCTTGTGCGAACGAATTTCAAATTTTACAAAATGTCAAACTTCAAATGCCCGTATCTCCGTAAATAGAGGCCGTAGAGGGGTCAAAGTTGCAGCATTGTAGAGGTGTTTTTTCAACCTTTAATTTGATACCTAAATTGTCCTTGTGCGAACGAATTTCAAATTTTACAAAATGTCAAACTTCAAATGCCCGTATCTCCGTAAATAGAGGCCGTAGAGGGGTCAAAGTTGCAGCATTGTAGAGGTGTTTTTTCAACCTTTAATTTGATACCTAAATTGTCCTTGTGCGAACGAATTTCAAATTTTACAAAATGTCAAACTTCAAATGCCCGTATCTCCGTAAATAGAGGCCGTAGAGGGGTCAAAGTTGCAGCATTGTAGAGGTGTTTTTTCAACCTTTAATTTGACACCTAAATTGTCCTTGTACGAACGAATTTAAAATTTTACAAAATGTCAAACTTCAAATGCCCGTATCTCCGTAAATAGAGGCCGTAGAGGGGTCAAAGTTGCAGCATTGTAGAGGTGTTTTTTCAACCTTTAATTTGATACCTAAATTGTCCTTGTACGAAAGAATTTAAAATTTTACAAAATGTCAAACTTCAAATGCCCGTATCTCCGTAAATAGAAGCCGTAGAGGGGTCAAAGTTGCAGCATTGTTGAGGTGTTTTTTCAACCTTTAATTTGATACCTAAATTGTCCTTGTGCGAACGAATTTCAAATTTTACAAAATGTCAAACTTCAAATGCCCGTATCTCCGTAAATAGAGGCCGTAGAGGGGTCAAAGTTGCAGCATTGTAGAGGTGTTTTTTCAACCTTTAATTTGATACCTAAATTGTCCTTGTGCGAACGAATTTCAAATTTTACAAAATGTCAAACTTCAAATGCCCGTATCTCCGTAAATAGAGGCCGTAGAGGGGTCAAAGTTGCAGCATTGTAGAGGTGTTTTTTCAACCTTTAATTTGACACCTAAATTGTCCTTGTACGAACGAATTTCAAATTTTACAAAATGTCAAACTTCAAATGCCCGTATCTCCGTAAATAGAGGCCGTAGAGGGGTCAAAGTTGCAGCATTGTAGAGGTGTTTTTTCAACCTTTAATTTGACACCTAAATTGTCCTTGTGCGAACGAATTTAAAATTTTACAAAATGTCAAACTTCAAATGCCCGTATCTCCGTAAATAGAGGCCGTAGAGGGGTCAAAGTTGCAGCATTGTAGAGGTGTTTTTTCAACCTTTAATTTGATACCTAAATTGTCCTTGTACGAAAGAATTTAAAATTTTACAAAATGTCAAACTTCAAATGCCCGTATCTCCGTAAATAGAGGCCGTAGAGGGGTCAAAGTTGCAGCATTGTAGAGGTGTTTTTTCAACCTTTAATTTGATACCTAAATTGTCCTTGTGCGAACGAATTTAAAATTTTACAAAATGTCAAACTTCAAATGCCCGTATCTCCGTAAATAGAGGCCGTAGAGGGGTCAAAGTTGCAGCATTGTAGAGGTGTTTTTTCAACCTTTAATTTGATACCTAAATTGTCCTTGTGCGAACGAATTTAAAATTTTACAAAATGTCAAACTTCAAATGCCCGTATCTCCGTAAATAGAGGCCGTAGAGGGGTCAAAGTTGCAGCATTGTAGAGGTGTTTTTTCAACCTTTAATTTGATACCTAAATTGTCCTTGTGCGAACGAATTTCAAATTTTACAAAATGTCAAACTTCAAATGCCCGTATCTCCGTAAATAGAGGCCGTAGAGGGGTCAAAGTTGCAGCATTGTAGAGGTGTTTTTTCAACCTTTAATTTGATACCTAAATTGTCCTTGTACGAAAGAATTTAAAATTTTACAAAATGTCAAACTTCAAATGCCCGTATCTCCGTAAATAGAGGCCGTAGAGGGGTCAAAGTTGCAGCATTGTAGAGGTGTTTTTTCAACCTTTAATTTGATACCTAAATTGTCCTTGTACGAAAGAATTTAAAATTTTACAAAATGTCAAACTTCAAATGCCCGTATCTCCGTAAATAGAGGCCGTAGAGGGGTCAAAGTTGCAGCATTGTAGAGGTGTTTTTTCAACCTTTAATTTGATACCAAAATTGTCCTTGTACGAAAGAATTTAAAATTTTACAAAATGTCAAACTTCAAATGCCCGTATCTCCGTAAATAGAGGCCGTAGAGGGGTCAAAGTTGCAGCATTGTAGAGGTGTTTTTTCAACCTTTAATTTGATACCTAAATTGTCCTTGTGCGAACGAATTTCAAATTTTACAAAATGTCAAACTTCAAATGCCCGTATCTCCGTAAATAGAGGCCGTAGAGGGGTCAAAGTTGCAGCATTGTAGAGGTGTTTTTTCAACCTTTAATTTGATACCTAAATTGTCCATGTGCGAACGAATTTCAAATTTTACAAAATGTCAAACTTCAAATGCCCGTATCTCCGTAAATAGAGGCCGTAGAGGGGTCAAAGTTGCAGCATTGTAGAGGTGTTTTTTCAACCTTTAATTTGATACCTAAATTGTCCATGTGCGAACGAATTTCAAATTTTACAAAATGTCAAACTTCAAATGCCCGTATCTCCGTAAATAGAGGCCGTAGAGGGGTCAAAGTTGCAGCATTGTAGAGGTGTTTTTTCAACCTTTAATTTGATACCTAAATTGTCCTTGTGCGAACGAATTTCAAATTTTACAAAATGTCAAACTTCAAATGCTCGTATCCCCGTAAATAGAGGCCGTAGAGGGGTCAAAGTTGCAGCATTGTAGAGGTGTTTTTTCAACCTTTAATTTGATACCTAAATTGTCCTTGTGCGAACGAATTTAAAATTTTACAAAATGTCAAACTTCAAATGCCCGTATCTCCGTAAATAGAGGCCGTAGAGGGGTCAAAGTTGCAGCGTTGTAGAGGTGTTTTTTCAACCTTTAATTTGATACCTAAATTGTCCTTGTGCGAACGAATTTCAAATTTTACAAAATGTCAAACTTCAAATGCCCGTATCTCCGTAAATAGAGGCCGTAGAGGGGTCAAAGTTGCAGCATTGTAGAGGTGTTTTTTCAACCTTTAATTTGATACCTAAATTGTCCTTGTGCGAACGAATTTAAAATTTTTCAAAATGTCAAACTTCAAATGCCCGTATCTCCGTAAATAGAGGCCGTAGAGGGGTCAAAGTTGCAGCATTGTAGAGGTGTTTTTTCAACCTTTAATTTGATACCTAAATTGTCCTTGTGCGAACGAATTTCAAATTTTACAAAATGTCAAACTTCAAATGCCCGTATCTCCGTAAATAGAGGCCGTAGAGGGGTCAAAGTTGCAGCATTGTAGAGGTGTTTTTTCAACCTTTAATTTGACACCTAAATTGTCCTTGTACGAAAGAATTTAAAATTTTACAAAATGTCAAACTTCAAAAGCCCGTATCTCCGTAAATAGAGGCCGTAGAGGGGTCAAAGTTGCAGCATTGTAGAGGTGTTTTTTCAACCTTTAATTTGATACCTAAATTGTCCTTGTGCGAACGAATTTCAAATTTTACAAAATGTCAAACTTCAAATGCCCGTATCTCCGTAAATAGAGGCCGTAGAGGGGTCAAAGTTGCAGCATTGTAGAGGTGTTTTTTCAACCTTTAATTTGATACCTAAATTGTCCTTGTGCGAACGAATTTCAAATTTTACAAAATGTCAAACTTCAAATGCCCGTATCTCCGTAAATAGAGGCCGTAGAGGGGTCAAAGTTGCAGCATTGTAGAGGTGTTTTTTCAACCTTTAATTTGATACCTAAATTGTCCTTGTGCGAACGAATTTCAAATTTTACAAAATGTCAAACTTCAAATGCCCGTATCTCCGTAAATAGAGGCCGTAGAGGGGTCAAAGTTGCAGCATTGTAGAGGTGTTTTTTCAACCTTTAATTTGATACCTAAATTGTCCTTGTGCGAACGAATTTCAAATTTTACAAAATGTCAAACTTCAAATGCCCGTATCTCCGTAAATAGAGGCCGTAGAGGGGTCAAAGTTGCAGCATTGTAGAGGTGTTTTTTCAACCTTTAATTTGACACCTAAATTGTCCTTGTACGAACGAATTTAAAATTTTACAAAATGTCAAACTTCAAATGCCCGTATCTCCGTAAATAGAGGCCGTAGAGGGGTCAAAGTTGCAGCATTGTAGAGGTGTTTTTTCAACCTTTAATTTGATACCTAAATTGTCCTTGTACGAAAGAATTTAAAATTTTACAAAATGTCAAACTTCAAATGCCCGTATCTCCGTAAATAGAGGCCGTAGAGGGGTCAAAGTTGCAGCATTGTAGAGGTGTTTTTTCAACCTTTAATTTGATACCTAAATTGTCCTTGTGCGAACGAATTTCAAATTTTACAAAATGTCAAACTTCAAATGCCCGTATCTCCGTAAATAGAGGCCGTAGAGGGGTCAAAGTTGCAGCATTGTAGAGGTGTTTTTTCAACCTTTAATTTGATACCTAAATTGTCCTTGTGCGAACGAATTTAAAATTTTACAAAATGTCAAACTTCAAATGCCCGTATCTCCGTAAATAGAGGCCGTAGAGGGGTCAAAGTTACAGCATTGTAGAGGTGTTTTTTCAACCTTTAATTTGATACCTAAATTGTCCTTGTACGAAAGAATTTAAAATTTTACAAAATGTCAAACTTCAAATGCCCGTATCTCCGTAAATAGAGGCCGTAGAGGGGTCAAAGTTGCAGCATTGTAGAGGTGTTTTTTCAACCTTTAATTTGATACCTAAATTGTCCTTGTGCGAACGAATTTAAAATTTTACAAAATGTCAAACTTCAAATGCTCGTATCTCCGTAAATAGAGGCCGTAGAGGGGTCAAAGTTGCAGCATTGTAGAGGTGTTTTTTCAACCTTTAATTTGATACCTAAATTGTCCTTGTGCGAACGAATTTCAAATTTTACAAAATGTCAAACTTCAAATGCCCGTATCTCCGTAAATAGAGGCCGTAGAGGGGTCAAAGTTGCAGCATTGTAGAGGTGTTTTTTCAACCTTTAATTTGATACCTAAATTGTCCTTGTGCGAACGAATTTAAAATTTTACAAAATGTCAAACTTCAAATGCCCGTATCTCCGTAAATAGAGGCCGTAGAGGGGTCAAAGTTGCAGCATTGTAGAGGTGTTTTTTCAACCTTTAATTTGATACCTAAATTGTCCTTGTGCGAACGAATTTCAAATTTTACAAAATGTCAAACTTCAAATGCCCGTATCTCCGTAAATAGAGGCCGTAGAGGGGTCAAAGTTGCAGCATTGTAGAGGTGTTTTTTCAACCTTTAATTTGATACCTAAATTGTCCTTGTGCGAACGAATTTCAAATTTTACAAAATGTCAAACTTCAAATGCCCGTATCTCCGTAAATAGAGGCCGTAGAGGGGTCAAAGTTGCAGCATTGTAGAGGTGTTTTTTCAACCTTTAATTTGATACCTAAATTGTCCTTGTACGAAAGAATTTAAAATTTTACAAAATGTCAAACTTCAAATGCCCGTATCTCCGTAAATAGAGGCCGTAGAGGGGTCAAAGTTGCAGCATTGTAGAGGTGTTTTTTCAACCTTTAATTTGATACCTAAATTGTCCTTGTGCGAACGAATTTAAAATTTTACAAAATGTCAAACTTCAAATGCCCGTATCTCCGTAAATAGAGGCCGTAGAGGGGTCAAAGTTGCAGCATTGTAGAGGTGTTTTTTCAACCTTTAATTTGATACCTAAATTGTCCTTGTACGAAAGAATTTAAAATTTTACAAAATGTCAAACTTCAAATGCCCGTATCTCCGTAAATAGAGGCCGTAGAGGGGTCAAAGTTGCAGCATTGTAGAGGTGTTTTTTCAACCTTTAATTTGATACCTAAATTGTCCTTGTGCGAACGAATTTAAAATTTTACAAAATGTCAAACTTCAAATGCCCGTATCTCCGTAAATAGAGGCCGTAGAGGGGTCAAAGTTGCAGCATTGTAGAGGTGTTTTTTCAACCTTTAATTTGATACCTAAATTGTCCTTGTGCGAACGAATTTCAAATTTTACAAAATGTCAAACTTCAAATGCCCGTATCTCCGTAAATAGAGGCCGTAGAGAGGTCAAAGTTGCAGCATTGTAGAGGTGGTTTTTCAACCTTTAATTTGATACCTAAATTGTCCTTGTACGAAAGAATTTCAAATTTTACAAAATGTCAAACTTCAAATGCCCGTATCTCCGTAAATAGAGGCCGTAGAGGGGTCAAAGTTGCAGCATTGTAGAGGTGTTTTTTCAACCTTTAATTTGATACCTAAATTGTCCTTGTACGAAAGAATTTAAAATTTTACAAAATGTCAAACTTCAAATGCCCGTATCTCCGTAAATAGAGGCCGTAGAGGGGTCAAAGTTGCAGCATTGTAGAGGTGTTTTTTCAACCTTTAATTTGATACCTAAATTGTCCTTGTGCGAACGAATTTCAAATTTTACAAAATGTCAAACTTCAAATGCCCGTATCTCCGTAAATAGAGGCCGTAGAGGGGTCAAAGTTGCAGCATTGTAGAGGTGTTTTTTCAACCTTTAATTTGATACCTAAATTGTCCTTGTGCGAACGAATTTCAAATTTTACAAAATGTCAAACTTCAAATGCCCGTATCTCCGTAAATAGAGGCCGTAGAGGGGTCAAAGTTGCAGCATTGTAGAGGTGTTTTTACAACCTTTAATTTGATACCTAAATTGTCCTTGTGCGAACGAATTTCAAATTTTACAAAATGTCAAACTTCAAATGCCCGTATCTCCGTAAATAGAGGCCGTAGAGGGGTCAAAGTTGCAGCATTGTAGAGGTGTTTTTTCAACCTTTAATTTGATACCTAAATTGTCCTTGTGCGAACGAATTTCAAATTTTACAAAATGTCAAACTTCAAATGCCCGTATCTCCGTAAATAGAGGCCGTAGAGGGGTCAAAGTTGCAGCATTGTAGAGGTGTTTTTACAACCTTTAATTTGATACCTAAATTGTCCTTGTGCGAACGAATTTCAAATTTTACAAAATGTCAAACTTCAAATGCCCGTATCTCCGTAAATAGAGGCCGTAGAGGGGTCAAAGTTGCAGCATTGTAGAGGTGTTTTTTCAACCTTTAATTTGACACCTAAATTGTCCTTGTACGAAAGAATTTAAAATTTTACAAAATGTCAAACTTCAAAAGCCCGTATCTCCGTAAATAGAGGCCGTAGAGGGGTCAAAGTTGCAGCATTGTAGAGGTGTTTTTTCAACCTTTAATTTGATACCTAAATTGTCCTTGTGCGAACGAATTTCAAATTTTACAAAATGTCAAACTTCAAATGCCCGTATCTCCGTAAATAGAGGCCGTAGAGGGGTCAAAGTTGCAGCATTGTAGAGGTGTTTTTTCAACCTTTAATTTGATACCTAAATTGTCCTTGTGCGAACGAATTTCAAATTTTACAAAATGTCAAACTTCAAATGCCCGTATCTCCGTAAATAGAGGCCGTAGAGGGGTCAAAGTTGCAGCATTGTAGAGGTGTTTTTTCAACCTTTAATTTGACACCTAAATTGTCCTTGTACGAACGAATTTAAAATTTTACAAAATGTCAAACTTCAAATGCCCGTATCTCCGTAAATAGAGGCCGTAGAGGGGTCAAAGTTGCAGCATTGTAGAGGTGTTTTTTCAACCTTTAATTTGATACCTAAATTGTCCTTGTACGAAAGAATTTCAAATTTTACAAAATGTCAAACTTCAAATGCCCGTATCTCCGTAAATAGAGGCCGTAGAGGGGTCAAAGTTGCAGCATTGTAGAGGTGTTTTTTCAACCTTTAATTTGATATCTAAATTGTCCTTGTACGAAAGAATTTAAAATTTTACAAAATGTCAAACTTCAAATGCCCGTATCTCCGTAAATAGAGGCCGTAGAGGGGTCAAAGTTGCAGCATTGTAGAGGTGTTTTTTCAACCTTTAATTTGATACCTAAATTGTCCTTGTGCGAACGAATTTAAAATTTTACAAAATGTCAAACTTCAAATGCCCGTATCTCCGTAAATAGAGGCCGTAGAGGGGTCAAAGTTGCAGCATTGTAGAGGTGTTTTTTCAACCTTTAATTTGATACCTAAATTGTCCTTGTGCGAACGAATTTCAAATTTTACAAAATGTCAAACTTCAAATGCCCGTATCTCCGTAAATAGAGGCCGTAGAGGGGTCAAAGTTGCAGCATTGTAGAGGTGTTTTTTCAACCTTTAATTTGACACCTAAATTGTCCTTGTACGAAAGAATTTAAAATTTTACAAAATGTCAAACTTCAAATGCCCGTATCTCCGTAAATAGAGGCCGTAGAGGGGTCAAAGTTGCAGCATTGTAGAGGTGTTTTTTCAACCTTTAATTTGATACCTAAATTGTCCTTGTGCGAACGAATTTAAAATTTTACAAAATGTCAAACTTCAAATGCCCGTATCTCCGTAAATAGAGGCCGTAGAGGGGTCAAAGTTGCAGCATTGTAGAGGTGTTTTTTCAACCTTTAATTTGATACCTAAATTGTCCTTGTGCGAACGAATTTCAAATTTTACAAAATGTCAAACTTCAAATGCCCGTATCTCCGTAAATAGAGGCCGTAGAGGGGTCAAAGTTGCAGCATTGTAGAGGTGTTTTTTCAACCTTTAATTTGATACCTAAATTGTCCTTGTGCGAACGAATTTCAAATTTTACAAAATGTCAAACTTCAAATGCCCGTATCTCCGTAAATAGAGGCCGTAGAGGGGTCAAAGTTGCAGCATTGTAGAGGTGTTTTTTCAACCTTTAATTTGATACCTAAATTGTCCTTGTGCGAACGAATTTAAAATTTTACAAAATGTCAAACTTCAAATGCCCGTATCTCCGTAAATAGAGGCCGTAGAGGGGTCAAAGTTGCAGCATTGTAGAGGTGTTTTTTCAACCTTTAATTTGACACCTAAATTGTCCTTGTACGAAAGAATTTAAAATTTTACAAAATGTCAAACTTCAAATGCCCGTATCTCCGTAAATAGAGGCCGTAGAGGGGTCAAAGTTGCAGCATTGTAGAGGTGTTTTTTCAACCTTTAATTTGATACCTAAATTGTCCTTGTGCGAACGAATTTCAAATTTTACAAAATGTCAAACTTCAAATGCCCGTATCTCCGTAAATAGAGGCCGTAGAGAGGTCAAAGTTGCAGCATTGTAGAGGTGTTTTTTTAACCTTTAATTTGATAATTAAATTGTCCTTGTACGAAAGAATTTAAAATTTTACAAAATGTCAAACTTCAAATGCCCGTATCTCCGTAAATAGAGGCCGTAGAGGGGTCAAAGTTGCAGCATTGTAGAGGTGTTTTTTCAACCTTTAATTTGATACCTAAATTGTCCTTGTGCGAACGAATTTCAAATTTTACAAAATGTCAAACTTCAAATGCCCGTATCTCCGTAAATAGAGGCCGTAGAGGGGTCAAAGTTGCAGCATTGTAGAGGTGTTTTTTCAACCTTTAATTTGATACCTAAATTGTCCTTGTACGAAAGAATTTAAAATTTTACAAAATGTCAAACTTCAAATGCCCGTATCTCCGTAAATAGAGGCCGTAGAGGGGTCAAAGTTGCAGCATTGTAGAGGTGTTTTTTCAACCTTTAATTTGATACCTAAATTGTCCTTGTGCGAACGAATTTAAAATTTTACAAAATGTCAAACTTCAAATGCCCGTATCTCCGTAAATAGAGGCCGTAGAGGGGTCAAAGTTGCAGCATTGTAGAGGTGTTTTTTCAACCTTTAATTTGATACCTAAATTGTCCTTGTGCGAACGAATTTCAAATTTTACAAAATGTCAAACTTCAAATGCTCGTATCTCCGTAAATAGAGGCCGTAGAGGGGTCAAAGTTGCAGCATTGTAGAGGTGTTTTTTCAACCTTTAATTTGATACCTAAATTGTCCTTGTGCGAACGAATTTCAAATTTTACAAAATGTCAAACTTCAAATGCCCGTATCTCCGTAAATAGAGGCCGTAGAGGGGTCAAAGTTGCAGCATTGTAGAGGTGTTTTTTCAACCTTTAATTTGATACCTAAATTGTCCTTGTGCGAACGAATTTCAAATTTTACAAAATGTCAAACTTCAAATGCCCGTATCTCCGTAAATAGAGGCCGTAGAGGGGTCAAAGTTGCAGCATTGTAGAGGTGTTTTTTCAACCTTTAATTTGATACCTAAATTGTCCATGTGCGAACGAATTTCAAATTTTACAAAATGTCAAACTTCAAATGCTCGTATCTCCGTAAATAGAGGCCGTAGAGGGGTCAAAGTTGCAGCATTGTAGAGGTGTTTTTTCAACCTTTAATTTGATACCTAAATTGTCCTTGTGCGAACGAATTTCAAATTTTACAATATGTCAAACTTCAAATGCCCGTATCTCCGTAAATAGAGGCCGTAGAGGGGTCAAAGTTGCAGCATTGTAGAGGTGTTTTTTCAACCTTTAATTTGATACCTAAATTGTCCTTGTGCGAACGAATTTCAAATTTTACAAAATGTCAAACTTCAAATGCCCGTATCTCCGTAAATAGAGGCCGTAGAGGGGTCAAAGTTGCAGCATTGTAGAGGTGTTTTTTCAACCTTTTATTTGATACCTAAATTGTCCATGTGCGAACGAATTTCAAATTTTACAAAATGTCAAACTTCAAATGCTCGTATCTCCGTAAATAGAGGCCGTAGAGGGGTCAAAGTTGCAGCATTGTAGAGGTGTTTTTTCAACCTTTAATTTGATACCTAAATTGTCCTTGTACGAAAGAATTTAAAATTTTACAAAATGTCAAACTTCAAATGCCCGTATCTCCGTAAATAGAGGCCGTAGAGGGGTCAAAGTTGCAGCATTGTAGAGGTGTTTTTTCAACCTTTAATTTGATACCAAAATTGTCCTTGTACGAAAGAATTTAAAATTTTACAAAATGTCAAACTTCAAATGCCCGTATCTCCGTAAATAGAGGCCGTAGAGGGGTCAAAGTTGCAGCATTGTAGAGGTGTTTTTTCAACCTTTAATTTGATACCTAAATTGTCCTTGTACGAAAGAATTTAAAATTTTACAAAATGTCAAACTTAAAATGCCCGTATCTCCGTAAATAGAGGCCGTAGAGGGGTCAAAGTTGCAGCATTGTAGAGGTGTTTTTTCAACCTTTAATTTGATACCTAAATTGTCCTTGTACGAAAGAATTTAAAATTTTACAAAATGTCAAACTTCAAATGCCCGTATCTCCGTAAATAGAGGCCGTAGAGGGGTCAAAATTGCAGCATTGTAGAGGTGTTTTTTCAACCTTTAATTTGATACCTAAATTGTCCTTGTACGAAAGAATTTAAAATTTTACAAAATGTCAAACTTCAAATGCCCGTATCTCCGTAAATAGAGGCCGTAGAGGGGTCAAAGTTGCAGCATTGTAGAGGTGTTTTTTCAACCTTTAATTTGATACCAAAATTGTCCTTGTACGAAAGAATTTAAAATTTTACAAAATGTCAAACTTCAAATGCCCGTATCTCCGTAAATAGAGGCCGTAGAGGGGTCAAAGTTGCAGCATTGTAGAGTTGTTTTTTCAACCTTTAATTTGATACCTAAATTGTCCTTGTACGAAAGAATTTAAAATTTTACAAAATGTCAAACTTCAAATGCCCGTATCTCCGTAAATAGAGGCCGTAGAGGGGTCAAAGTTGCAGCATTGTAGAGGTGTTTTTTCAACCTTTAATTTGATACCTAAATTGTCCTTGTACGAAAGAATTTAAAATTTTACAAAATGTCAAACTTCAAATGCCCGTATCTCCGTAAATAGAGGCCGTAGAGGGGTCAAAGTTGCAGCATTGTAGAGGTGTTTTTTTCAACCTTTAATTTGATACCTAAATTGTCCTTGTACGAAAGAATTTCAAATTTTACAAAATGTCAAACTTCAAATGCCCGTATCTCCGTAAATAGAGGCCGTAGAGGGGTCAAAGTTGCAGCATTGTAGAGGTGTTTTTTCAACCTTTAATTTGATACCTAAATTGTATTTGTACGAAAGAATTTAAAATTTTACAAAATGTCAAACTTCAAATGCCCGTATCTCCGTAAATAGAGGCCGTAGAGGGGTCAAAGTTGCAGCATTGTAGAGGTGTTTTTTCAACCTTTAATTTGATACCAAAATTGTCCTTGTACGAAAGAATTTAAAATTTTACAAAATGTCAAACTTCAAATGCCCGTATCTCCGTAAATAGAGGCCGTAGAGGGGTCAAAGTTGCAGCATTGTAGAGGTGTTTTTTCAACCTTTAATTTGATACCTAAATTGTCCTTGTACGAAAGAATTTAAAATTTTACAAAATGTCAAACTTCAAATGCCCGTATCTCCGTAAATAGAGGCCGTAGAGGGGTCAAAGTTGCAGCATTGTAGAGGTGTTTTTTCAACCTTTAATTTGATACCTAAATTGTCCTTGTACGAAAGAATTTAAAATTTTACAAAATGTCAAACTTCAAATGCCCGTATCTCCGTAAATAGAGGCCGTAGAGGGGTCAAAGTTGCAGCATTGTAGAGGTGTTTTTTCAACCTTTAATTTGATACCTAAATTGTCCTTGTACGAAAGAATTTAAAATTTTACAAAATGTCAAACTTCAAATGCCCGTATCTCCGTAAATAGAGGCCGTAGAGGGGTCAAAGTTGCAGCATTGTAGAGGTGTTTTTTCAACCTTTAATTTGATACCAAAATTGTCCTTGTACGAAAGAATTTAAAATTTTACAAAATGTCAAACTTCAAATGCCCGTATCTCCGTAAATAGAGGCCGTAGAGGGGTCAAAGTTGCAGCATTGTAGAGGTGTTTTTTCAACCTTTAATTTGATACCTAAATTGTCCTTGTGCGGACGAATTTCAAATTTTACAAAATGTCAAACTTCAAATGCCCGTATCTCCGTAAATAGAGGCCGTAGAGGGGTCAAAGTTGCAGCATTGTAGAGGTGTTTTTTCAACCTTTAATTTGATACCTAAATTGTCCTTGTACGAAAGAATTTAAAATTTTACAAAATGTCAAACTTCAAATGCCCGTATCTCCGTAAATAGAGGCCGTAGAGGGGTCAAAGTTGCAGCATTGTAGAGGTGTTTTTTCAACCTTTAATTTGATACCTAAATTGTCCTTGTACGAAAGAATTTAAAATTTTACAAAATGTCAAACTTCAAATGCCCGTATCTCCGTAAATAGAGGCCGTAGAGGGGTCAAAGTTGCAGCATTGTAGAGGTGTTTTTTCAACCTTTAATTTGATACCTAAATTGTCCTTGTACGAAAGAATTTAAAATTTTACAAAATGTCAAACTTCAAATGCCCGTATCTCCGTAAATAGAGGCCGTAGAGGGGTCAAAGTTGCAGCATTGTAGAGGTGTTTTTTCAACCTTTAATTTGATACCTAAATTGTCCTTGTACGAAAGAATTTAAAATTTTACAAAATGTCAAACTTCAAATGCCCGTATCTCCGTAAATAGAGGCCGTAGAGGGGTCAAAGTTGCAGCATTGTAGAGGTGTTTTTTCAACCTTTAATTTGATACCTAAATTGTCCTTGTACGAAAGAATTTAAAATTTTACAAAATGTCAAACTTCAAATGCCCGTATCTCCGTAAATAGAGGCCGTAGAGGGGTCAAAGTTGCTGCATTGTAGAGGTGTTTTTTCAACCTTTAATTTGATACCTAAATTGTCCTTGTACGAAAGAATTTAAAATTTTACAAAATGTCAAACTTCAAATGCCCGTATCTCCGTAAATAGAGGCCGTAGAGGGGTCAAAGTTGCAGCATTGTAGAGGTGTTTTTTCAACCTTTAATTTGATACCTAAATTGTCCTTGTACGAAAGAATTTAAAATTTTACAAAATGTCAAACTTCAAATGCCCGTATCTCCGTAAATAGAGGCCGTAGAAGGGTCAAAGTTGCAGCATTGTAGAGATGTTTTTTCAACCTTTAATTTGATACCTAAATTGTCCTTGTACGAAAGAATTTAAAATTTTACAAAATGTCAAACTTCAAATGCCCGTATCTCCGTAAATAGAGGCCGTAGAGGGGTCAAAGTTGCAGCATTGTAGAGGTGTTTTTTCAACCTTTAATTTGATACCTAAATTGTCCTTGTGTGAACGAATTTCAAATTTTACAAAATGTCAAACTTCAAATGCCCGTATCTCCGTAAATAGAGGCCGTAGAGGGGTCAAAGTTGCAGCATTGTAGAGGTGTTTTTTCAACCTTTAATTTGATACCTAAATTGTCCTTGTGCGAACGAATTTCAAATTTTACAAAATGTCAAACTTCAAATGCCCGTATCTCCGTAAATAGAGGCCGTAGAGGGGTCAAAGTTGCAGCATTGTAGAGGTGTTTTTTCAACCTTTAATTTGATACCTAAATTGTCCTTGTGCGAACGAATTTCAAATTTTACAAAATGTCAAACTTCAAATGCCCGTATCTCCGTAAATAGAGGCCGTAGAGGGGTCAAAGTTGCAGCATTGTAGAGGTGTTTTTTCAACCTTTAATTTGATACCTAAATTGTCCTTGTGCGAACGAATTTCAAATTTTACAAAATGTCAAACTTCAAATGCCCGTATCTCCGTAAATAGAGGCCGTAGAGGGGTCAAAGTTGCAGCATTGTAGAGGTGTTTTTTCAACCTTTAATTTGATACCTAAATTGTCCTTGTACGAAAGAATTTAAAATTTTACAAAATGTCAAACTTCAAATGCCCGTATCTCCGTAAATAGAGGCCGTAGAGGGGTCAAAGTTGCAGCATTGTAGAGGTGTTTTTTCAACCTTTAATTTGATACCTAAATTGTCCTTGTGCGAACGAATTTAAAATTTTACAAAATGTCAAACTTCAAATGCCCGTATCTCCGTAAATAGAGGCCGTAGAGGGGTCAAAGTTGCAGCATTGTAGAGGTGTTTTTTCAACCTTTAATTTGATACCTAAATTGTCCTTGTGCGAACGAATTTCAAATTTTACAAAATGTCAAACTTCAAATGCCCGTATCTCCGTAAATAGAGGCCGTAGAGGGGTCAAAGTTGCAGCATTGTAGAGGTGTTTTTTCAACCTTTAATTTGATACCTAAATTGTCCTTGTGCGAACGAATTTCAAATTTTACAAAATGTCAAACTTCAAATGCCCGTATCTCCGTAAATAGAGGCCGTAGAGGGGTCAAAGTTGCAGCATTGTAGAGGTGTTTTTACAACCTTTAATTTGATACCTAAATTGTCCTTGTGCGAACGAATTTCAAATTTTACAAAATGTCAAACTTCAAATGCCCGTATCTCCGTAAATAGAGGCCGTAGAGGGGTCAAAGTTGCAGCATTGTAGAGGTGTTTTTTCAACCTTTAATTTGATACCTAAATTGTCCTTGTGCGAACGAATTTCAAATTTTACAAAATGTCAAACTTCAAATGCCCGTATCTCCGTAAATAGAGGCCGTAGAGGGGTCAAAGTTGCAGCATTGTAGAGGTGTTTTTACAACCTTTAATTTGATACCTAAATTGTCCTTGTGCGAACGAATTTCAAATTTTACAAAATGTCAAACTTCAAATGCCCGTATCTCCGTAAATAGAGGCCGTAGAGGGGTCAAAGTTGCAGCATTGTAGAGGTGTTTTTTCAACCTTTAATTTGATACCTAAATTGTCCTTGTGCGAACGAATTTCAAATTTTACAAAATGTCAAACTTCAAATGCCCGTATCTCCGTAAATAGAGGCCGTAGAGGGGTCAAAGTTGCAGGATTGTAGAGGTGTTTTTACAACCTTTAATTTGATACCTAAATTGTCCTTGTGCGAACGAATTTAAAATTTTACAAAATGTCAAACTTCAAATGCCCGTATCTCCGTAAATAGAGGCCGTAGAGGGGTCAAAGTTGCAGCATTGTAGAGGTGTTTTTTCAACCTTTAATTTGATACCTAAATTGTCCTTGTGCGAACGAATTTCAAATTTTACAAAATGTCAAACTTCAAATGCCCGTATCTCCGTAAATAGAGGCCGTAGAGGGGTCAAAGTTGCAGCATTGTAGAGGTGTTTTTTCAACCTTTAATTTGATACCTAAATTGTCCTTGTACGAAAGAATTTAAAATTTTACAAAATGTCAAACTTCAAATGCCCGTATCTCCGTAAATAGAGGCCGTAGAGGGGTCAAAGTTGCAGCATTGTAGAGGTGTTTTTTCAACCTTTAATTTGATACCTAAATTGTCCTTGTGCGAACGAATTTAAAATTTTACAAAATGTCAAACTTCAAATGCCCGTATCTCCGTAAATAGAGGCCGTAGAGGGGTCAAAGTTGCAGCATTGTAGAGGTGTTTTTTCAACCTTTAATTTGATAACTAAATTGTCCTTGTACGAAAGAATTTAAAATTTTACAAAATGTCAAACTTCAAATGCCCGTATCTCCGTAAATAGAGGCCGTAGAGGGGTCAAAGTTGCAGCATTGTAGAGGTGTTTTTTCAACCTTTAATTTGATACCTAAATTGTCCTTGTGCGAACGAATTTAAAATTTTACAAAATGTCAAACTTCAAATGCCCGTATCTCCGTAAATAGAGGCCGTAGAGGGGTCAAAGTTGCAGCATTGTAGAGGTGTTTTTTCAACCTTTAATTTGATACCTAAATTGTCCTTGTGCGAACGAATTTAAAATTTTACAAAATGTCAAACTTCAAATGCCCGTATCTCCGTAAATAGAGGCCGTAGAGGGGTCAAAGTTGCAGCATTGTAGAGGTGTTTTTTCAACCTTTAATTTGATACCTAAATTGTCCTTGTGCGAACGAATTTCAAATTTTACAAAATGTCAAACTTCAAATGCCCGTATCTCCGTAAATAGAGGCCGTAGAGGGGTCAAAGTTGCAGCATTGTAGAGGTGTTTTTTCAACCTTTAATTTGATACCTAAATTGTCCTTGTGCGAACGAATTTCAAATTTTACAAAATGTCAAACTTCAAATGCCCGTATCTCCGTAAATAGAGGCCGTAGAGGGGTCAAAGTTGCAGCATTGTAGAGGTGTTTTTACAACCTTTAATTTGATACCTAAATTGTCCTTGTGCGAACGAATTTCAAATTTTACAAAATGTCAAACTTCAAATGCCCGTATCTCCGTAAATAGAGGCCGTAGAGGGGTCAAAGTTGCAGCATTGTAGAGGTGTTTTTTCAACCTTTAATTTGATACCTAAATTGTCCTTGTGCGAACGAATTTCAAATTTTACAAAATGTCAAACTTCAAATGCCCGTATCTCCGTAAATAGAGGCCGTAGAGGGGTCAAAGTTGCAGCATTGTAGAGGTGTTTTTACAACCTTTAATTTGATACCTAAATTGTCCTTGTGCGAACGAATTTCAAATTTTACAAAATGTCAAACTTCAAATGCCCGTATCTCCGTAAATAGAGGCCGTAGAGGGGTCAAAGTTGCAGCATTGTAGAGGTGTTTTTTCAACCTTTAATTTGATACCTAAATTGTCCTTGTGCGAACGAATTTCAAATTTTACAAAATGTCAAACTTCAAATGCCGTATCTCCGTAAATAGAGGCCGTAGAGGGGTCAAAGTTGCAGCATTGTAGAGGTGTTTTTACAACCTTTAATTTGATACCTAAATTGTCCTTGTGCGAACGAATTTAAAATTTTACAAAATGTCAAACTTCAAATGCCCGTATCTCCGTAAATAGAGGCCGTAGAGGGGTCAAAGTTGCAGCATTGTAGAGGTGTTTTTTCAACCTTTAATTTGATACCTAAATTGTCCTTGTGCGAACGAATTTCAAATTTTACAAAATGTCAAACTTCAAATGCCCGTATCTCCGTAAATAGAGGCCGTAGAGGGGTCAAAGTTGCAGCATTGTAGAGGTGTTTTTTCAACCTTTAATTTGATACCTAAATTGTCCTTGTGCGAACGAATTTAAAATTTTACAAAATGTCAAACTTCAAATGCCCGTATCTCCGTAAATAGAGGCCGTAGAGGGGTCAAAGTTGCAGCATTGTAGAGGTGTTTTTTCAACCTTTAATTTGATAACTAAATTGTCCTTGTACGAAGAATTTAAAATTTTACAAAATGTCAAACTTCAAATGCCCGTATCTCCGTAAATAGAGGCCGTAGAGGGGTCAAAGTTGCAGCATTGTAGAGGTGTTTTTTCAACCTTTAATTTGATACCTAAATTGTCCTTGTGCGAACGAATTTAAAATTTTACAAAATGTCAAACTTCAAATGCCCGTATCTCCGTAAATAGAGGCCGTAGAGGGGTCAAAGTTGCAGCATTGTAGAGGTGTTTTTTCAACCTTTAATTTGATACCTAAATTGTCCTTGTGCGAACGAATTTAAAATTTTACAAAATGTCAAACTTCAAATGCCCGTATCTCCGTAAATAGAGGCCGTAGAGGGGTCAAAGTTGCAGCATTGTAGAGGTGTTTTTTCAACCTTTAATTTGATACCTAAATTGTCCTTGTGCGAACGAATTTCAAATTTTACAAAATGTCAAACTTTAAATGCCCGTATCTCCGTAAATAGAGGCCGTAGAGGGGTCAAAGTTGCAGCATTGTAGAGGTGTTTTTTCAACCTTTAATTTGATACCTAAATTGTCCTTGTGCGAACGAATTTAAAATTTTACAAAATGTCAAACTTCAAATGCTCGTATCTCCTTAAATAGAGGCCGTAGAGGGGTCAAAGTTGCAGCATTGTAGAGGTGTTTTTTCAACCTTTAATTTGATACCTAAATTGTCCTTGTGCGAACGAATTTAAAATTTTACAAAATGTCAAACTTCAAATGCCCGTTTCTCCGTAAATAGAGGCCGTAGAGGGGTCAAAGTTGCAGCATTGTAGAGGTGTTTTTTCAACCTTTAATTTGATACCTAAATTGTCCTTGTGCGAACGAATTTCAAATTTTACAAAATGTCAAACTTCAAATGCCCGTATCTCCGTAAATAGAGGCCGTAGAGGGGTCAAAGTTGCAGCATTGTAGAGGTGTTTTTTCAACCTTTAATTTGATACCTAAATTGTCCTTGTACAAAAGAATTTCATATTTTACAAAATGTCAAACTTCAAATGCCCGTATCTCCGTAAATAGAGGCCGTAGAGGGGTCAAAGTTGCAGCATTGTAGAGGTGTTTTTTCAACCTTTAATTTGATACCTAAATTGTCCTTGTACGAAAGAATTTAAAATTTTACAAAATGTCAAACTTCAAATGCCCGTATCTCCGTAAATAGAGGCCGTAGAGGGGTCAAAGTTGCAGCATTGTAGAGGTGTTTTTTCAACCTTTAATTTGATACCTAAATTGTCCTTGTGCGAACGAATTTCAAATTTTACAAAATGTCAAACTTCAAATGCCCGTATCTCCGTAAATAGAGGCCGTAGAGGGGTCAAAGTTGCAGCATTGTAGAGGTGTTTTTTCAACCTTTAATTTGATACCTAAATTGTCCTTGTACGAAAGAATTTAAAATTTTACAAAATGTCAAACTTCAAATGCCCGTATCTCCGTAAATAGAGGCCGTAGAGGGGTCAAAGTTGCAGCATTGTAGAGGTGTTTTTTCAACCTTTAATTTGATACCTAAATTGTCCTTGTGCGAACGAATTTCAAATTTTACAAAATGTCAAACTTCAAATGCCCGTATCTCCGTAAATAGAGGCCGTAGAGGGGTCAAAGTTGCAGCATTGTAGAGGTGTTTTTACAACCTTTAATTTGATACCTAAATTGTCCTTGTGCGAACGAATTTCAAATTTTACAAAATGTCAAACTTCAAATGCCCGTATCTCCGTAAATAGAGGCCGTAGAGGGGTCAAAGTTGCAGCATTGTAGAGGTGTTTTTTCAACCTTTAATTTGATACCTAAATTGTCCTTGTGCGAACGAATTTCAAATTTTACAAAATGTCAAACTTCAAATGCCCGTATCTCCGTAAATAGAGGCCGTAGAGGGGTCAAAGTTGCAGCATTGTAGAGGTGTTTTTACAACCTTTAATTTGATACCTAAATTGTCCTTGTGCGAACGAATTTAAAATTTTACAAAATGTCAAACTTCAAATGCCCGTATCTCCGTAAATAGAGGCCGTAGAGGGGTCAAAGTTGCAGCATTGTAGAGGTGTTTTTTCAACCTTTAATTTGATACCTAAATTGTCCTTGTGCGAACGAATTTCAAATTTTACAAAATGTCAAACTTCAAATGCCCGTATCTCCGTAAATAGAGGCCGTAGAGGGGTCAAAGTTGCAGCATTGTAGAGGTGTTTTTTCAACCTTTAATTTGATACCTAAATTGTCCTTGTGCGAACGAATTTAAAATTTTACAAAATGTCAAACTTCAAATGCCCGTATCTCCGTAAATAGAGGCCGTAGAGGGGTCAAAGTTGCAGCATTGTAGAGGTGTTTTTTCAACCTTTAATTTGATAACTAAATTGTCCTTGTACGAAAGAATTTAAAATTTTACAAAATGTCAAACTTCAAATGCCCGTATCTCCGTAAATAGAGGCCGTAGAGGGGTCAAAGTTGCAGCATTGTAGAGGTGTTTTTTCAACCTTTAATTTGATACCTAAATTGTCCTTGTGCGAACGAATTTAAAATTTTACAAAATGTCAAACTTCAAATGCCCGTATCTCCGTAAATAGAGGCCGTAGAGGGGTCAAAGTTGCAGCATTGTAGAGGTGTTTTTTCAACCTTTAATTTGATACCTAAATTGTCCTTGTGCGAACGAATTTAAAATTTTACAAAATGTCAAACTTCAATGCCCGTATCTCCGTAAATAGAGGCCGTAGAGGGGTCAAAGTTGCAGCATTGTAGAGGTGTTTTTTCAACCTTTAATTTGATACCTAAATTGTCCTTGTGCGAACGAATTTCAAATTTTACAAAATGTCAAACTTTAAATGCCCGTATCTCCGTAAATAGAGGCCGTAGAGGGGTCAAAGTCAGTATTGTAGAGGTGTTTTTTCAACCTTTAATTTGATACCTAAATTGTCCTTGTACGAACGAATTTAAAATTTTACAAAATTTCAAACTTCAAATGCCCGTATCTCCGTAAATAGAGGCCGTAGAGGGGTCAAAGTTGCAGCATTGTAGAGGTGTTTTTTCAACCTTTAATTTGATACCTAAATTGTTCTTGTGCGAACGAATTTCAAATTTTACAAAATGTCAAACTTCAAATGCCCGTATCTCCGTAAATAGAGGCCGTAGAGGGGTCAAAGTTGCAGCATTGTAGAGGTGTTTTTTCAACCTTTAATTTGATACCTAAACTGTCCTTGTACGATAGAATTTCAAATTATACAAAATGTCAAACTTCAAATGCCCGTATCTCCGTAAATAGAGGCCGTAGAGGGGTCAAAGTTGCAGCATTGTAGAGGTGTTTTTTCAACCTTTAATTTGATACCTAAATTGTCCTTGTGCGAACGAATTTCAAATTTTACAAAATGTCAAACTTCAAATGCCCGTATCTCCGTAAATAGAGGCCGTAGAGGGGTCAAAGTTGCAGCATTGTAGAGGTGTTTTTTCAACCTTTAATTTGATACCTAAACTGTCCTTGTACGAAAGAATTTCAAATTTTACAAAATGTCAAACTTCAAATGCCCGTATCTCCGTAAATAGAGGCCGTAGAGGGGTCAAAGTTGCAGCATTGTAGAGGTGTTTTTTCAACCTTTAATTTGATACCTAAATTGTCCTTGTACGAACGAATTTAAAATTTTACAAAATGTCAAACTTCAAATGCCCGTATCTCCGTAAATAGAGGCCGTAGAGGGGTCAAAGTTGCAGCATTGTAGAGGTGTTTTTTCAACCTTTAATTTGATACCTAAATTGTCCTTGTACGAAAAAATTTAAAATTTTACAAAATGTCAAACTTCAAATGCCCGTATCTCCGTAAATAGAGGCCGTAGAGGGGTCAAAGTTGCAGCATTGTAGAGGTGTTTTTTCAACCTTTAATTTGATACCTAAACTGTCCTTGTACGAAAGAATTTCAAATTTTACAAAATGTCAAACTTCAAATGCCCGTATCTCCGTAAATAGAGGCCGTAGAGGGGTCAAAGTTGCAGCATTGTAGAGGTGTTTTTTCAACCTTTAATTTGATACCTAAATTGTCCTTGTACGAAAGAATTTCAAATTTTACAAAATGTCAAACTTCAAATGCCCATATCTCCGTAAATAGAGGCCGTAGAGGGGTCAAAGTTGCAGCATTGTAGAGGTGTTTTTTCAACCTTTAATTTGATACCTAAATTGTCCTTGTACGAAAGAATTTCAAATTTTACAAAATGTCAAACTTCAAATGCCCGTATCTCCGTAAATAGAGGCCGTAGAGGGGTCAAAGTTGCAGCATTGTAGAGGTGTTTTTTCAACCTTTAATTTGATACCTAAATTGTCCTTGTACGAACGAATTTAAAATTTTACAAAATGTCAAACTTCAAATGCCCGTATCTCCGTAAATAGAGGCCGTAGAGGGGTCAAAGTTGCAGCATTGTAGAGGTGTTTTTTCAACCTTTAATTTGATACCTAAATTGTCCTTGTACGAAAAAATTTAAAATTTTACAAAATGTCAAACTTCAAATGCCCGTATCTCCGTAAATAGAGGCCGTAGAGGGGTCAAAGTTGCAGCATTGTAGAGGTGTTTTTTCAACCTTTAATTTGATACCTAAACTGTCCTTGTACGAAAGAATTTCAAATTTTACAAAATGTCAAACTTCAAATGCCCGTATCTCCGTAAATAGAGGCCGTAGAGGGGTCAAAGTTGCAGCATTGTAGAGGTGTTTTTTCAACCTTTAATTTGATACCTAAATTGTCCTTGTACGAACGAATTTCAAATTTTACAAAATTTCAAACTTCAAATGCCCGTATCTCCGTAAATAGAGGCCGTAGAGGGGTCAAAGTTGCAGCATTGTAGAGGTGTTTTTTCAACCTTTAATTTGATACCTAAATTGTCCTTGTACGAAAGAATTTAAAATTTTACAAAATGTCAAACTTCAAATGCCCGTATCTCCGTAAATAGAGGCCGTAGAGGGGTCAAAGTTGCAGCATTGTAGAGGTGTTTTTTCAACCTTTAATTTGATACCTAAATTGTCCTTGTACGAAAGAATTTCAAATTTTACAAAATGTCAAACTTCAAATGCCCATATCTCCGTAAATAGAGGCCGTAGAGGGGTCAAAGTTGCAGCATTGTAGAGGTGTTTTTTCAACCTTTAATTTGATACCTAAATTGTCCTTGTGCGAACGAATTTCAAATTTTACAAAATGTCAAACTTCAAATGCCCGTATCTCCGTAAATAGAGGCCGTAGAGGGGTCAAAGTTGCAGCATTGTAGAGGTGTTTTTTCAACCTTTAATTTGATACCTAAATTGTCCTTGTACGAAAGAATTTCAAATTTTACAAAATGTCAAACTTCAAATGCCCGTATCTCCGTAAATAGAGGCCGTAGAGGGGTCAAAGTTGCAGCATTGTAGAGGTGTTTTTTCAACCTTTATTTTGATACCTAAATTGTCCTTGTACGAACGAATTTAAAATTTTACAAAATGTCAAACTTCAAATGCCCGTATCTCCGTAAATAGAGGCCGTAGAGGGGTCAAAGTTGCAGCATTGTAGAGGTGTTTTTTCAACCTTTAATTTAATACCTAAACTGTCCTTGTACGAAAGAATTTCAAATTTTACAAAATGTCAAACTTCAAATGCCCATATCTCCGTAAATAGAGGCCGTAGAGGGGTCAAAGTTGCAGCATTGTAGAGGTGTTTTTTCAACCTTTAATTTGATACCTAAATTGTCCTTGTACGAACGAATTTAAAATTTTACAAAATGTCAAACTTCAAATGCCCGTATCTCCGTAAATAGAGGCCGTAGAGGGGTCAAAGTTGCAGCATTGTAGAGGTGTTTTTTCAACCTTTAATTTGATACCTAAATTGTCCTTGTACGAAAGAATTTCAAATTTTACAAAATGTCAAACTTCAAATGCCCGTATCTCCGTAAATAGAGGCCGTAGAGGGGTCAAAGTTGCAGCATTGTAGAGGTGTTTTTTCAACCTTTAATTTGATACCTAAATTGTCCTTGTGCGAACGAATTTCAAATTTTACAAAATGTCAAACTTCAAATGCCTGTATCTCCGTAAATAGAGGCCGTAGAGGGGTCAAAGTTGCAGCATTGTAGAGGTGTTTTTTCAACCTTGTTTGAGAACTATTTACACTTGCCGCGACACTGTGCAAGCACCTTTACTAACTCCTGTCGAACACCGTATGTCAACGCCTTTACTTTACATTTCTTTATTTCTTTTTCTATTCATATTCTTGACTTCTTGTTATACATATTTTTACTGCATTGAAACAGACAAAATTGTATTTTTTGAACTTTCGGTGCGCATGGTCGCACAGTTTTTGTTTGATACATCATCAGTATCAGATCAGTTTTTTTAATAAAGAAGCGTTGAGCCTTCAACGTAAACTATCTTGGAATCATCAGATTCGTTTTCTTCTACATATTTTTGGTGCCTCCTGTGAGGACTGACGACCGTGGAACAGAAGTCGGCGCTTCGCGGACACAGCAGCCAGCAAGCAGCGACGCTTCGCGGACACAGCAGCCAGCGGGCAGCGACGCTTCGTTTGCTGTCTGCAAATAGAACAAGCAACTTATAACACTTGCGCATACTTTGAGGTTAACATTCGAGGAGATACACGTTTGCTGATTGCACTGCTAAATCTTTGCTATAAATTGGATATGGCAGAATTGAAATTGCGCACCTCTTCAATAACTACAATTCGGCGCATATGTGAACGTGTGCGTTCAGCCAAGCCAGAAATGTACGACATATTCCAGTTGGAACAAGAGCTCAAGTCGCTCTCTGCACACTTTGACCGATTTGAGACAAATCATCACCGCTTAGTTGCCGAATCAAAAAATGATGAAATGGCTTCACATGATTCACTGTGGCAAGAAGTAGAGGACGTTTACAACAACACGTGCGTGATGCTTCGAAGATTGATAGCTGGTACCAAAACGCTACCAGCGGTTGAAACATCGCAGCGAACATTTGATCTTAAGTTGGACCCTTTGGCTATTCCATCCTTTGATGGCACATTACATACTTGGTTGGCATTCAAGGATGCCTTTGAAACGCTGGTCGACAAACCCGACTTCCCAGAAGCGTATAAGCTGGGAAAATTACGTCAGGCGGTACATGTTAGTGTGGTGCCGCTCATTGGTGGCGTTTATTCTGGTGGCTACGCAGACGTTTGGAAGGCTCTTAAAGATCGCTTCGACAACAAGAAGCAGTTAGCTGATATTCACGTCACTCGTTTTATTAACCTTCAGCCTTCAATAGAAGAGACGTCGAGCTCTTTGTTAATTATTGTCGATACAGTGCGTGAGTCTTTACGTGCCCTACGCGTTATGGGACTACCCGTTGACCAGTGGGATGCATTGGCAGTACCAATTGTAGTATCGAAGCTCCCGGCGATAACGCAACGAGAGTGGTCTTTGAACAGTTCACCATGTGAGATACCTAGTTTGGAAGATTTGTTACTGTTTGTTGAGAAGCGGTCACAGAGTCTTAATATTGAAACTATATCATGGACAAACAGCTCTGGAACATCAAAGCAGGTCTTTCGTCCTGCAGCGCGACTAGCTCCTCGTCTAACCAAGTCAAATGTGGCTACTGTTGACGAAACCAGGTGCGCTCACTGTCAAGGCCCACATCGCATTACGAGATGCTCGTCTTTGATGGCTCTCAAGGCCGAGCAGCGGTTTGAGGCATTGAAGAACTCAAGGCTGTGCTACAATTGTTTGAAGAGTGGGCATACATCCAAGCAGTGCTCATCAGGAGGATGTCGACAATGCGGCCGCAAGCACAACACAATCTTCTGTCGAAGTGCATCGGCATATGTTTCTAGCTCAGCCACAACACAGCTTGCAAAATCGACAAACGTATCGCAGCCAACCACTCAGTTGGCAATCATCGCTCAGCCGACCAGCAGTGTAGAGCAATCATCTTTGTGACTATCACATTCGACGGTCACCTGCCTAGCCCAAGGGCAACAAGTCGTCTTATTGGCCACGGCGCAGGTCTATGTATCTGGTGACTCATCTATTCAGCAGCGCTTGGCTCGTGCTCTCTGCGATCCTGGGTCGCAGGTAAGCTTTATAACTGAACGTTTGGCTAACTATTTACATCTTTACAGATGCAAATCTGAAGTACAGGTAGAGGGAATCGGTGCACATATCCATACCCGAACAAGCAGCAGCGCAATGCTCACAATCAACTCTATACATTCTCGGTTTTCATTGAAATTTAACGCCATGATTATCCCGTCAATAACCTCAAACATTCCAACGGTGCACGTTGACGTTACACAGTGGCAGCATTTATTGAACATTGAACTGGCAGATACACAGTTTGGTACACCTGGCGGTATCGACATGCTCATCGGTGCGGACATATGGGGTCTCATCGTTGAAAATGAGGTGGTCAAAGGAAGACCTGAAGAGCCGACAGCGCAACTTACCAAATTAGGTTGGGTTGTTTTTGGTCCAGCATCCACAACGTCCCCACCCACAAAATCATCTCACGTATTCAGCGCGCAGCTATCTGGTGATGAGGAGGGCTTGGACGCGCTCTTGTTGAATTTTTGGAAGGGCGAAGAGGTACCGTGCTACGAACCAAATGGTGAAGACGAGTGTGGTCGCATATTTTTGGCGACTCACTACCGGACAGAGAATGGTCGATATGTCGTACATATACCTTTCCGTAGTGGTGTATTGGAACTGGGCGATTCATACTCACACACTCTCCGACAATTTCAGTATCTTGAAAGGCGGCTAGCAGCACATCCTGAAATTAGAGAAATGTATATAGCATTTATGCGAGAATATTCCGCGCTTGGCCACATGGAGCGTGTTGATCAACCTGATGATAACACAGAATGCTATTATATTCCACATCACGCAGTCATAGGCAAGTTTCGAGTTGTTTTCAATGCTTCTGCTCGGACGTCTAGTGGTGCATCCCTCAACGATCTGCAATTGGTAGGACCCACGATACAAGACTCGCTGCTTAACATTATTTTTCGATTTAGACGTTTTCGTATCGCACTTACTGCAGATATCGAGAAAATGTTCAGGCAGGTATTGGTGGTGCCTGCTCATAGAAACTATCAACGAATCTTTTGGCGAGAATCACCATCTAGTAAACTTGAGGTCTACCGATTAACGACGGTTACGTATGGCATGGCTTGCAGCCCATATAATGCAGTTCGTGCGCTAAATCAGTGCGCATACGACAATCATATCCTGATCAAAGATAGTGCTCAAGCAAAGACAGCGCGGGATGTAATTTTAACGTCGTTTTATGTTGATGATTTTCTCACAAGTTTTGACACCTCACGCGAAGCAGTTGAGGTAGCATCCAATGTCGGCACAATTTTATCAGCTGGGCACTTTAAGCTGCGCAAATGGACCTCTAACGATGCTAATCTAATTTCAAATTTAACTGGCGGTACTAATTTTTCAGCAACTGAGCTAAAGGGCCGTAATTCTTCAGCCGAGACCGTCTTTGAACTACCAACAACTCAACCTAACCAAACAACAACTTCTGTGCTGGGCTTACGATGGGATCCATTAACTGATGAGCTTTCTTTTAACTTGTCACTCGAGCAAACTTCTAAGGCGTATACGAAGCGGTTGGTAATCAGTGAGGTAGCGCGTCTATTTGATCCGACTGGCTTGGTGGCTCCAGTAGTTATTGCTGGGAAAATATTCATCCAAACTCTTTGGGTAGCTGGTGTTACTTGGGATGCACCACTGTCGAATGAGCTGCAAGACGCATGGCAGAAACTGCGCACTGGGCTACACCCAATCAATCGCATAAGAGTTCCAAGATGGTTAGGTATGGTGAGTGGTAGAGTTACTACGCTTCATGGCTTCTGTGACGCCAGCCAACATGCTTATGCAGCAGTGATCTACACTAAAACTTTGGACCAATTCGGTAACATACGAGTATCGTTGTTAACAGCGCGCACCAAGGTAGCTCCACTTAAGGGTGCCACAATTCCGCGACTTGAACTCTGCGCGGCACACTTGCTTGCTGTTACACTCGAGAACGTACGCTTTGCTTTGGGATTGGTAGATTCTCTCTATTATTTGTGGTCGGATTCTAGTATTGTGCTGTGCTGGATCCGCAAGAGGCCTTCTACACTGAAACAGTATATTTCAAATCGCGTTCGTCAAATACAAGAGCTAACTTTGCTAGACAGCTGGCATCACGTCCGGTCCGCGGAAAATCCCGCCGACTGTGCCAGTCGTGGTATGAGTGGTGCTGAACTTCTAAAACATCGATTATGGTGGTCTGGTCCAGACTGGTTAAGAGAAGAACCATTGCCTGCAGGAGATGAAAAGCTCAATCAAGAGGATATAATGGTTATGCAAGGGGAGGAAAAGGTAACTTCCATGACAATTATCGCGGCTTCGACGCTGTCACTCACAACGCGCCGTCTGGATGGTGTAATTATCATGCTCACCGAGCGCTTTAGTTCATTGAATCGCCTGCTTCACACAGTGGCTTATATATTACGTTGGTCACCCAGGACGAAACTACTACAACCTTGTATCACTGCTCCAGAATTAGACAACGCTTTAGAGACTCTCATCCGCATTGAGCAGAGCAATGCTTTCGCTATTGAAGTCAATCACCTTCGGAAGGGTTCCATACTACCGC
The DNA here is from genome assembly GCA_943735915.1 of Pherbina coryleti. Lineage (NCBI taxonomy): Eukaryota > Metazoa > Arthropoda > Insecta > Diptera > Sciomyzidae > Pherbina > Pherbina coryleti. The sequence continues at coordinate 164,190,343 of OX030948.1, forward strand.
GCTCAAGTAAGTTGATCACTCTTAATCCTTATTTTGATGAAAAAGGTATCTTACGAGTTGGAGGTCGAATTGGAAAAGCCACAGTGGCCTATAATCAACGATATCCAATCATTCTTCCTAAGTCTGGCGCTCTTGTTCAACTGGTGATCCAGCAGACGCATCTCGCCACTCTCCATGGCGGAACCCAACTTATGCTACATACTTTACGTGGGCGTTATTGGATTTTAAATGGAAGACAAACAGTTAAGAGTTTCTTACACAATTGCGTCGTCTGTCGCCGATTTCGTAGTGCTTCTTTGCGACAGCAGATGGCACCGCTACCGATGCCTCGCGTTACTGCGTCACGACCTTTTCAGGCCTCGGGTGTGGATTATTGTGGACCTTTTTCGCTGCGAATTGGTACTAAGCGATCTCGCACTACAGTTAAAACTTACCTGGCAATTTTCGTGTGCATGTCAACCAAAGCGGTACACATTGAGGTGGTGGATGACCTTTCATCACAGGCGTTTTTAGATGCATATACCCGTTTTATTAGCCGGCGCGGGTTATGCACAGACTTATACAGTGACAACGGAACTGCTTTTGTTGGTGCAAACCGCTTACTACAGGAAGACCTTGCGCAGTGGCACACCGAAAACAATCAACAATCTGTGGCTAACATGGGTACGCATTGGCATTTTATCACACCCAGTGCTCCACATCAAGGTGGCTTATGGGAGGCTGCGGTCAAGTCAGCCAAACACCATCTGGTTCGTATAATCGGCACGCAGTCTATGTGGCATAGCCAAATGCGGACATTGGCTGCACGAATTGAAGCATGCCTTAATTCTCGACCACTCACTCCATTATATGACGATCCCGATGATAAATTTGCCTTGTCACCAGGAGACTTCCTCATCGGAACCCCACTTGTTGCTGTACCAGAGCCTTCTGTTATTGATGTACCAGTTAATCGTCTTAAGCAGTGGCAATGGATACGTCATATTCATCAAGAATTCTGGCAAAGATGGAGTGACGAATATTTATCGACCCTGCAAGCTCGGGGTAAATGGCTGAAGCGGACTAACGATATCGTCGTTGGAGACATCGTCCTCGTCCGGCACGAGAATTTACCACCAACACTCTGGCGCTTAGGGCGTGTGACTGCGGTTCATCCGGGAATCGATGGATTGGTCCGTAATGCTACACTTAAGACTACTAACGGATCTTGCACCCGGGCAGTTCAGAAGTTATGCCGCCTCGTGGACTTCGACTATTTAGAGTCAAATGACTCAACCGGGCAGGATGTTTGAGAACTATTTACACTTGCCGCGACACTGTGCAAGCACCTTTACTAACTCCTGTCGAACACCGTATGTCAACGCCTTTACTTTACATTTCTTTATTTCTTTTTCTATTCATATTCTTGACTTCTTGTTATACATATTTTTACTGCATTGAAACAGACAAAATTGTATTTTTTGAACTTTCGGTGCGCATGGTCGCACAGTTTTTGTTTGATACATCATCAGTATCAGATCAGTTTTTTTAATAAAGAAGCGTTGAGCCTTCAACGTAAACTATCTTGGAATCATCAGATTCGTTTTCTTCTACAAACCTTTAATTTGATTTCTAAATTGTCCTTGTACGAAAGAATTTTAAATTTTACAAAATGTCAAACTTCAAATGCCCATATCTCCGTAAATAGAGGCCGTAGAGGGGTCAAAGTTGCAGCATTGTAGAGGTGTTTTTTCAACCTTTAATTTGATACCTAAATTGTCCTTGTACGAAAGAATTTAAAATTTTACAAAATGTCAAACTTCAAATGCCCGTATCTCCGTAAATAGAGGCCGTAGAGGGGTCAAAGTTGCAGCATTGTAGAGGTGTTTTTTCAACCTTTAATTTGATACCTAAATTGTCCTTGTGCGAACGAATTTCAAATTTTACAAAATGTCAAACTTCAAATGCCCGTATCTCCGTAAATAGAGGCCGTAGAGGGGTCAAAGTTGCAGCATTGTAGAGGTGTTTTTTCAACCTTTAATTTGATACCTAAATTGTTCTTGTGCGAACGAATTTCAAATTTTACAAAATGTCAAACTTCAAATGCCCGTATCTCCGTAAATCGAGGCCGTAGAGGGGTCAAAGTTGCAGCATTGTAGAGGTGTTTTTTCAACCTTTAATTTGATACCTAAACTGTCCTTGTACGAAAGAATTTCAAATTTTACAAAATGTCAAACTTCAAATGCCCGTATCTCCGTAAATAGAGGCCGTAGAGGGGTCAAAGTTGCAGCATTGTAGAGGTGTTTTTTCAGCCTTTAATTTGATACCTAAATTGTTCTTGTGCGAACGAATTTAAAATTTTACAAAATGTCAAACTTCAAATGCCCGTATCTCCGTAAATAGAGGCCGTAGAGGGGTCAAAGTTGCAGCATTGTAGAGGTGTTTTTTCAACCTTTAATTTGATACCTAAATTGTCCTTGTACGAACGAATTTAAAATTTTACAAAATTTCAAACTTCAAATGCCCGTATCTCCGTAAATAGAGGCCGTAGAGGGGTCAAAGTTGCAGCATTGTAGAGGTGTTTTTTCAACCTTTAATTTGATACCTAAACTGTCCTTGTACGAAAGAATTTCAAATTTTACAAAATGTCAAACTTCAAATGCCCATATCTCCGTAAATAGAGGCCGTAGAGGGGTCAAAGTTGCAGCATTGTAGAGGTGTTTTTTCAACCTTAAATTTGATACCTAAATTGTCCTTGTACGAAAGAATTTAAAATTTTACAAAATGTCAAACTTCAAATGCCCGTATCTCCGTAAATAGAGGCCGTAGAGGGGTCAAAGTTGCTGGATTGTAGAGGTGTTTTTTCAACCTTTAATTTGATACCTAAATTGTCCTTGTGCGAACGAATTTCAAATTTTACAAAATGTCAAACTTCAAATGCTCGTATCTCCGTAAATAGAGGCCATAGAGGGGTCAAAGTTGCAGCATTGTAGAGGTGTTTTTTCAACCTTTAATTTGATACCTAAATTGTCCTTGTGCGAACGAATTTCAAATTTTACAAAATGTCAAACTTCAAATGCTCGTATCTCCGTAAATAGAGGCCGTAGAGGGGTCAAAGTTGCAGGATTGTAGAGGTGTTTTTTCAACCTTTAATTTGATACCTAAATTGTCCTTGTGCGAACGAATTTAAAATTTTACAAAATGTCAAACTTCAAATGCCCGTATCTCCGTAAATAGAGGCCGTAGAGGGGTCAAAGTTGCAGCATTGTAGAGGTGTTTTTTCAACCTTTAATTTGATACCTAAATTGTCCTTGTGCGAACGAATTTCAAATTTTACAAAATGTCAAACTTCAAATGCCCGTATCTCCGTAAATAGAGGCCGTAGAGGGGTCAAAGTTGCAGCATTGTAGAGGTGTTTTTTCAACCTTTAATTTGATACCTAAATTGTCCTTGTGCGAACGAATTTCAAATTTTACAAAATGTCAAACTTCAAATGCCCGTATCTCCGTAAATAGAGGCCGTAGAGGGGTCAAAGTTGCAGGAGTGTAGAGGTGTTTTTTCAACCTTTAATTTGATACCTAAATTGTCCTTGTGCGAACGAATTTCAAATTTTACAAAATGTCAAACTTCAAATGCTCGTATCTCCGTAAATAGAGGCCATAGAGGGGTCAAAGTTGCAGCATTGTAGAGGTGTTTTTTCAACCTTTAATTTGATACCTAAATTGTCCTTGTACGAAAGAATTTAAAATTTTACAAAATGTCAAACTTCAAATGCCCGTATCTCCGTAAATAGAGGCCGTAGAGGGGTCAAAGTTGCAGCATTGTAGAGGTGTTTTTTCAACCTTTAATTTGATACCTAAATTGTCCTTGTGCGAACGAATTTAAAATTTTACAAAATGTCAAACTTCAAATGCCCGTATCTCCGTAAATAGAGGCCGTAGAGGGGTCAAAGTTGCAGCATTGTAGAGGTGTTTTTTCAACCTTTAATTTGATACCTAAATTGTCCTTGTGCGAACGAATTTCAAATTTTACAAAATGTCAAACTTCAAATGCCCGTATCTCCGTAAATAGAGGCCGTAGAGGGGTCAAAGTTGCAGCATTGTAGAGGTGTTTTTTCAACCTCTAATTTGATACCTAAATTGTCCTTGTGCGAACGAATTTCAAATTTTACAAAATGTCAAACTTCAAATGCCCGTATCTCCGTAAATAGAGGCCGTAGAGGGGTCAAAGTTACAGCATTGTAGAGGTGTTTTTTCAACCTTTAATTTGATACCTAAATTGTCCTTGTACGAAAGAATTTCAAATTTTACAAAATGTCAAACTTCAAATGCCCGTATCTCCGTAAATAGAGGCCGTAGAGGGGTCAAAGTTGCAGCATTGTAGAGGTGTTTTTTCAACCTTTAATTTGATACCTAAATTGTCCTTGTGCGAACGAATTTCAAATTTTACAAAATGTCAAACTTCAAATGCTCGTATCTCCGTAAATAGAGGCCGTAGAGGGGTCAAAGTTGCAGGATTGTAGAGGTGTTTTTTCAACCTTTAATTTGATACCTAAATTGTCCTTGTGCGAACGAATTTCAAATTTTACAAAATGTCAAACTTCAAATGCCCGTATCTCCGTAAATAGAGGCCGTAGAGGGGTCAAAGTTGCAGCATTGTAGAGGTGTTTTTTCAACCTTTAATTTGATACCTAAATTGTCCTTGTGCGAACGAATTTCAAATTTTACAAAATGTCAAACTTCAAATGCTCGTCAAACTTCAAATGCCCGTATCTCCGTAAATAGAGGCCGTAGAGTTTGATACCGAAATTGTCCTTGTGCGAACGAATTTCAAATTTTACAAAATGTCAAACTTCAAATGCTCGTCAAACTTCAAATGCCCGTATCTCCGTAAATAGAGGCCGTAGAGTTTGATACCGAAATTGTCCTTGTGCGAACGAATTTCAAATTTTACAAAATGTCAAACTTCAAATGCTCGTCAAACTTCAAATGCCCGTATCTCCGTAAATAGAGGCCGTAGAGTTTGATACCGAAATTGTCCTTGTGCGAACGAATTTCAAATTTTACAAAATGTCAAACTTCAAATGCTCGTATCTCCGTAAATAGAGGCCATAGAGGGGTCAAAGTTGCAGCATTGTAGAGGTGTTTTTTCAACCTCTAATTTGATACCTAAATTGTCCTTGTGCGAACGAATTTAAAATTTTACAAAATGTCAAACTTCAAATGCCCGTATCTCCGTAAATAGAGGCCGTAGAGGGGTCAAAGTTGCAGCATTGTAGAGGTGTTTTTTCAACCTTTAATTTGATACCTAAATTGTCCTTGTACGAAAGAATTTAAAATTTTACAAAATGTCAAACTTCAAATGCCCGTATCTCCGTAAATAGAGGCCGTAGAGGGGTCAAAGTTGCAGGATTGTAGAGGTGTTTTTTCAACCTTTAATTTGATACCTAAATTGTCCTTGTGCGAACGAATTTCAAATTTTACAAAATGTCAAACTTCAAATGCTCGTCAAACTTCAAATGCCCGTATCTCCGTAAATAGAGGCCGTAGAGTTTGATACCGAAATTGTCCTTGTGCGAACGAATTTCAAATTTTACAAAATGTCAAACTTCAAATGCTCGTCAAACTTCAAATGCCCGTATCTCCGTAAATAGAGGCCGTAGAGTTTGATACCGAAATTGTCCTTGTGCGAACGAATTTCAAATTTTACAAAATGTCAAACTTCAAATGCTCGTCAAACTTCAAATGCCCGTATCTCCGTAAATAGAGGCCGTAGAGTTTGATACCGAAATTGTCCTTGTGCGAACGAATTTCAAATTTTACAAAATGTCAAACTTCAAATGCTCGTCAAACTTCAAATGCCCGTATCTCCGTAAATAGAGGCCGTAGAGTTTGATACCGAAATTGTCCTTGTGCGAACGAATTTCAAATTTTACAAAATGTCAAACTTCAAATGCTCGTCAAACTTCAAATGCCCGTATCTCCGTAAATAGAGGCCGTAGAGTTTGATACCGAAATTGTCCTTGTGCGAACGAATTTCAAATTTTACAAAATGTCAAACTTCAAATGCTCGTATCTCCGTAAATAGAGGCCATAGAGGGGTCAAAGTTGCAGCATTGTAGAGGTGTTTTTTCAACCTCTAATTTGATACCTAAATTGTCCTTGTGCGAACGAATTTCAAATTTTACAAAATGTCAAACTTCAAATGCCCGTATCTCCGTAAATAGAGGCCGTAGAGGGGTCAAAGTTGCAGCATTGTAGAGGTGTTTTTTCAACCTTTAATTTGATACCTAAATTGTCCTTGTGCGAACGAATTTCAAATTTTACAAAATGTCAAACTTCAAATGCCCGTATCTCCGTAAATAGAGGCCGTAGAGGGGTCAAAGTTGCAGCATTGTAGAGGTGTTTTTTCAACCTTTAATTTGATACCTAAATTGTCCTTGTACGAAAGAATTTAAAATTTTACAAAATGTCAAACTTCAAATGCCCGTATCTCCGTAAATAGAGGCCGTAGAGGGGTCAAAGTTGCAGGATTGTAGAGGTGTTTTTTCAACCTTTAATTTGATACCTAAATTGTCCTTGTGCGAACGAATTTCAAATTTTACAAAATGTCAAACTTCAAATGCTCGTCAAACTTCAACTTCCGTAGAGGGGTCAAAGTTGCAGCATTGTAGAGGTGTTTTTTCAACCTTTAATTTGATACCTAAATTGTCCTTGTGCGAACGAATTTAAAATTTTACAAAATGTCAAACTTCAAATGCCCGTATCTGCGTAAATAGTGGCCGTAGAGGGGTCAAAGTTGCAGCATTGTAGAGGTGTTTTTTCAACCTTTAATTTGATACCTAAATTGTCCTTGTGCGAACGAATTTAAAATTTTACAAAATGTCAAACTTCAAATGCCCGTATCTCCGTAAATAGAGGCCGTAGAGGGGTCAAAGTTGCAGCATTGTAGAGGTGTTTTTTCAACCTTTAATTTGATACCTAAATTGTCCTTGTACGAAAGAATTTCAAATTTTACAAAATGTCAAACTTCAAATGCCCATATCTCCGTAAATAGAGGCCGTAGAGGGGTCAAAGTTGCAGCATTGTAGAGGTGTTTTTTCAACCTTTAATTTGATACCTAAATTGTCCTTGTGCGAACGAATTTCAAATTTTACAAAATGTCAAACTTCAAATGCTCGTATCTCCGTAAATAGAGGCCGTAGAGGGGTCAAAGTTGCAGCATTGTAGAGGTGTTTTTTCAACCTTTAATTTGATACCTAAATTGTCCTTGTGCGAACGAATTTCAAATTTTACAAAATGTCAAACTTCAAATGCCCGTATCTCCGTAAATAGTGGCCGTAGAGGGGTCAAAGTTGCAGCATTGTAGAGGTGTTTTTTCAACCTTTAATTTGATACCTAAATTGTCCTTGTGCGAACGAATTTCAAATTTTACAAAATGACAAACTTCAAATGCCCGTATCTCCGTAAATAGAGGCCGTAGAGGGGTCAAAGTTGCAGCATTGTAGAGGTGTTTTTTCAACCTTTAATTTGATACCTAAATTGTCCTTGTACGAAAGAATTTAAAATTTTACAAAATGTCAAACTTCAAATGCCCGTATCTCCGTAAATAGAGGCCGTAGAGGGGTCAAAGTTGCAGGATTGTAGAGGTGTTTTTTCAACCTTTAATTTGATACCTAAATTGTCCTTGTGCGAACGAATTTCAAATTTTACAAAATGTCAAACTTCAAATGCTCGTCAAACTTCAAATGCCCGTATCTCCGTAAATAGAGGCCGTAGAGTTTGATACCGAAATTGTCCTTGTGCGAACGAATTTCAAATTTTACAAAATGTCAAACTTCAAATGCTCGTCAAACTTCAAATGCCCGTATCTCCGTAAATAGAGGCCGTAGAGTTTGATACCGAAATTGTCCTTGTGCGAACGAATTTCAAATTTTACAAAATGTCAAACTTCAAATGCTCGTATCTCCGTAAATAGAGGCCATAGAGGGGTCAAAGTTGCAGCATTGTAGAGGTGTTTTTTCAACCTCTAATTTGATACCTAAATTGTCCTTGTGCGAACGAATTTCAAATTTTACAAAATGTCAAACTTCAAATGCCCGTATCTCCGTAAATAGAGGCCGTAGAGGGGTCAAAGTTGCAGCATTGTAGAGGTGTTTTTTCAACCTTTAATTTGATACCTAAATTGTCCTTGTGCGAACGAATTTCAAATTTTACAAAATGTCAAACTTCAAATGCCCGTATCTCCGTAAATAGAGGCCGTAGAGGGGTCAAAGTTGCAGCATTGTAGAGGTGTTTTTTCAACCTTTAATTTGATACCTAAATTGTCCTTGTGCGAACGAATTTCAAATTTTACAAAATGTCAAACTTCAAATGCCCGTATCTCCGTAAATAGAGGCCGTAGAGGGGTCAAAGTTGCAGGATTGTAGAGGTGTTTTTTCAACCTTTAATTTGATACCTAAATTGTCCTTGTGCGAACGAATTTCAAATTTTACAAAATGTCAAACTTCAAATGCTCGTCAAACTTCAAATGCCCGTATCTCCGTAAATAGAGGCCGTAGAGTTTGATACCGAAATTGTCCTTGTGCGAACGAATTTCAAATTTTACAAAATGTCAAACTTCAAATGCTCGTCAAACTTCAAATGCCCGTATCTCCGTAAATAGAGGCCGTAGAGTTTGATACCGAAATTGTCCTTGTGCGAACGAATTTCAAATTTTACAAAATGTCAAACTTCAAATGCTCGTATCTCCGTAAATAGAGGCCATAGAGGGGTCAAAGTTGCAGCATTGTAGAGGTGTTTTTTCAACCTCTAATTTGATACCTAAATTGTCCTTGTGCGAACGAATTTCAAATTTTACAAAATGTCAAACTTCAAATGCCCGTATCTCCGTAAATAGAGGCCGTAGAGGGGTCAAAGTTGCAGCATTGTAGAGGTGTTTTTTCAACCTTTAATTTGATACCTAAATTGTCCTTGTGCGAACGAATTTCAAATTTTACAAAATGTCAAACTTCAAATGCCCGTATCTCCGTAAATAGAGGCCGTAGAGGGGTCAAAGTTGCAGGATTGTAGAGGTGTTTTTTCAACCTTTAATTTGATACCTAAATTGTCCTTGTGCGAACGAATTTCAAATTTTACAAAATGTCAAACTTCAAATGCTCGTCAAACTTCAACTTCCGTAGAGGGGTCAAAGTTGCAGCATTGTAGAGGTGTTTTTTCAACCTTTAATTTGATACCTAAATTGTCCTTGTGCGAACGAATTTAAAATTTTACAAAATGTCAAACTTCAAATGCCCGTATCTGCGTAAATAGTGGCCGTAGAGGGGTCAAAGTTGCAGCATTGTAGAGGTGTTTTTTCAACCTTTAATTTGATACCTAAATTGTCCTTGTGCGAACGAATTTCAAATTTTACAAAATGTCAAACTTCAAATGCCCGTATCTCCGTAAATAGAGGCCGTAGAGGGGTCAAAGTTGCAGCATTGTAGAGGTGTTTTTTCAACCTTTAATTTGATACCTAAATTGTCCTTGTGCGAACGAATTTCAAATTTTACAAAATGTCAAACTTCAAATGCCCGTATCTCCGTAAATAGAGGCCGTAGAGGGGTCAAAGTTGCAGCATTGTAGAGGTGTTTTTTCAACCTTTAATTTGATACCTAAATTGTCCTTGTGCGAACGAATTTCAAATTTTACAAAATGTCAAACTTCAAATGCCCGTATCTCCGTAAATAGTGGCCGTAGAGGGGTCAAAGTTGCAGCATTGTAGAGGTGTTTTTTCAACCTTTAATTTGATAACTAAATTGTCCTTGTACGAAAGAATTTAAAATTTTACAAAATGTCAAACTTCAAATGCCCGTATCTCCGTAAATAGAGGCCGTAGAGGGGTCAAAGTTGCAGCATTGTAGAGGTGTTTTTTCAACCTTTAATTTGATACCTAAATTGTCCTTGTGCGAACGAATTTCAAATTTTACAAAATGTCAAACTTCAAATGCTCGTATCTCCGTAAATAGAGGCCGTAGAGGGGTCAAAGTTGCAGCATTGTAGAGGTGTTTTTTGAACCTTTAATTTGATACCTAAATTGTTCTTGTGCGAACGAATTTCAAATTTTACAAAATGTCAAACTTCAAATGCTCGTATCTCCGTAAATAGAGGCCGTAGAGGGGTCAAAGTTGCAGCATTGTAAAGGGGTTTTTTCCACCTTTAATTTACAAATTTTACAATGAATTTTCGGAAAAAGCACCAAATCAGATCGACAGATTAATTAAATTCTCTAATTTAGCTCAGCTGAGTATGGGACTCATAATAACAGATTACATATCAGATTATATGGACCGCACAATGGAACAATTGAGACCTAAGTGCCCGAGGCGTACAACCGTCTCAGCCATTGCAATCCTACCTTAACTTATCTTAGTATTTTTTGGAAGTTATAGAGTTTCTTTCATGACAATACTCGGCTCCCTAGTAGTTCCAAACATGGCAGTTAATAATGTTTAGTTAAAAACATACTCTTAATTTTTCAATAAATTTCCACAAGCTGTGAAACTTTGTTCCGAAAATATCCTAGAAAAATTTCTAAATAAAATAGATTTATTTTCTACTTTTTATTTATTTACTTTGAACTCACCACCACATTACGATGTACTTTCATATAAGTGGGGGATAAAAGAAAATGATTTACCCTTTAAAAACATCCACAAAAACAAACCCCATTAAAATTTGCTTAACTTTTCCTAAAAAAAAAGAAATAAATAAACGTAAAATAGAAAAATAACTACTTGGTGAAAAATAGTATCGCAAGCAGTTGGTTACGCTAGACAGAAAGAAAATTTGATTGATTGATAGCATTTTTTGGGTGTGTTACTATGAGAATGTGATGCCCGTTTAAAAAAAAAAGAAAAAAAAAACCAAATATTTCGCTTCCGGTGTGTTAAAAGTTATATTAAGGAGTGGAGTTCATGTGCTTGGGGTAATTCTTAGAGCTTATGTTTTTCTTCTTGAAAATGAAAAAGATGAAGTTTAAGTGTTAAAATATTTTTATCTACTACTCAGAAAAGTTTGCTCACAGTAAAGTTTCATTTCTACACATAAAAAGATGGCAGAAAATAAGTATTTTCGAGCATAAATTCAAACTTAATCTTCACATTTCAATGTTTTTTTTCTATTTTCTTTTTTTTGTTTTGTTTTGTTTTGATGGCGTATATTTTAAAAACTGTACAAATTCAAAGTTTATTGCAATATATTTCAACCAACTTTAAATTTTTCGAATTCTTGAAAACGATAAGACATACGGTGAGGAGCATTAATGGAACATCTTGATTCAATCTCTCGAACATGTGGATATTTTGAGTATATCTTAAAATAAATAATAAAAGTTTCTTGTGTTTTGTGTTGATACAGTTATTATTGTTTAAAAAAAAGATAAATAACAATTCCAAGTTGCATAAAAAATAGAAAATTTTAACACATTTATTCAAAGGAAAACGCTCCAACTTAAAAAAAAAACCAAAAAACAAAAAATCATATTTATGAGCAGAAACCGAAAATAACAGTTATTTTCGAAATTTCTATTCAAAAAGTCAGACGAAAAGAATGAGTCGTCTATTCGGTATTAATCTTAAAAGATTTTAATTTTTCTTTTTAAAAAAGTCAATAAATAGTCGTATTTTTTTTAAAATTTAAATTTTACTTTTATTTTACTAAGTTCCATTTTCCAGGTTTCCAAAAACATTGGAAAAGGCATTTTTTCAAAATTCATCGGCGTTGCATTGAATTGTTACTTCAGAGTTTAAGAGCTATGATTAAAAAAATGGTACGACCGTAAAGGTTAATTCTTTGACTTTATTACAAAAAAAAAAACAAAATTCAAAACGTCATCGGGACGCGGTGGGAGCTGCTCAGGCAACGCAACTGAAAATTTATTACATGGAATTATTACTCGTTATGTATTAGTGCTAGGATTAAAAATATGATACGCCAATAAAGGCCTACTGTAAGCCCTTACAACAAAATTAGACAAAAAATTTCTGTCGCCATGGGGACGCTGAGAGAGCCGCTCAAAGATCGATAACGCAACATTCATGCAGCGGCGTTGCATTGAATTTTTACTCAATGAGTATATAACCTACGATAAAAGTTTAAAAAGGAAAATGAAGGTTTTATACATGGCTTTACGACAAAAATAAAACAAAAAAAGATACAGTAGTTTCGACTATGTCGTAACACAAGACGTAGAATTATTCAATTCGCTTTTGATGACATCTTTTTTAAAAACTATTTAGCAAAATATTTATTCCATACACCTGAGCATATGACCTTTAAAAGAGTGCCGGAAAGGGTTAATGTGTATCACCGACCCCCATTACTTTTGCAAAAGGAACATTTTTGCCTGACACCTATTCCCTCCGACCACTCCTTAGGGGGGATCCCATACAAATTTTATGGTTTTTGTTTATTTATTCCATACACCTGAGCATATGACCTTTAATAGAGTGCCGGAGAGGGTTAACATGTATGACCGACCCCCATTACTTTTGCAAAAGGAACATTTTTTCGTTTGACACCTATTCCCTCCGACCACTCCTTCGGGGGGCTCCTATACAAATTTTATGGTTTTTGTGTATTCATGCCATACACCTGAGCATATGACCTTTAAAAGAGTGCCGGAAAGGGTTATTGTGTATCACCGACCCCCATTACTTTTGCAAAAGGAACATTTCTGCCTTTAACACCTATTTCCTCCGACCACTCCTTAGGGGGCTCCCATACAAATTTTATGGTTTTGTCGATACAACCGGAAACTGTCGATAAATAGGTAGCAAGTTTAAGCAAACAAAAACATCATATGTTGTCTTTATATTTCATGTAATTGTGTAAAATTTATATAAGTTAGAGAGTTCTAACATAAATTTTTGTCGCATTGAGGATCAAGCAGATCAACAAGTGCTAACATCAACATTGTACGATCAGTACTTTAGGCCCACCAAAGGCTCAAAAAGTTATATAAATACCGACACCTGATCACTATCAACCACCCTACTTACCTCCGAGAATGACGTATTCTACGTCAGAAAATCCGGCGTCGTCAGGTCGTGAATATAGCAGCTTATGTAACAGAAATGTAATATCGTTGCATGGAATTATTACTCACTCAGGAGGAGTGCTACCGTAAATTTTGTTTTACGACAGCATGGATGTGTTATTACGCTTCACAACTAAATTACAAAAAAATTCTTGTTGTCGTGATTTCAGGGATGCAATCACATAATGTAGTAAAAATACTACAGCCATGAAAAAACGTTGCAGGGATTTTTAACTCTGTGACTACTGGCGTAATGGTAAATTTAAGGGATCGAAAATGAAGATGAGGACTTCGGGCACAGGATAAAAATAACAAAAAAAAATTGATGGCGTCATGAGGTCCGTCAGGGAACCGCCTAATGTGACGCATATTATTGAACCAATGAAAAGCATAACCAATGAAGAAGCAAATAAAAAAAAACCAAAGCAACAACGCCAACATCAACATCAACATCAACATCAACATCAACAGCAACATCAACATCAACATCAACATCAACATCATCATCAACATCAACATCAACATCAACATCAACATCAACATCAGCATCAACATCAACATCAACATCAACATCAACATCAACATCAACATCAACATCAACATCAACATCAACATCAACATCAACATCAACATCAACATCAACATCAACATCAACATCAACATCAACATCAACATCAACATCAACATCAACATCAACATCAACATCAACATCAACATCAACATCAACCTCAAGATCAATATCAACATCAACATCAACATCAACAACAACAACAACAACAACAACAACAACAACAACAACAACAACAACAACAACAACAACAACAACAACAACAACAACAACAACAACAACAACAACAACAACAACAACAACAACAACAACAACAACCACAACAACAACAACAACAACCACAACAACAACAACAACAACAAGAAATACCGTCACGTCAAAACCTACGGGTGTGTCCACGACACAGCCAACTCTTTTTTACACCCCCACGTTTAAAAAACGTAAATGGGGGTATATCAATTTTGTCACTCCGTTTGTAACGCCTATAAGGAGGAGTGGTAGGTATAGAAAAATATATATATTCTTGATCAGCATCACCACCCGAGTTGATTTAGGCATGTCCGTCTGTCTGTGATCACGATTACAGCCGTCATTTTAAAGCTATCATCACGAAATTCAATATTTAGGTTTTTATCTAAAAAATGCAGGTCAAGTTTGAAAATGAGCTAAATCGGATGAAAACCACGCCTACCTCCCATACAAAGTGACTTTATCAAAACGGTAAAATCTCTTAGAATTCAACAAAAATTAATATATGGACTTGCAGTTTTGCATATGAGGTTTCATATTTAATATGCACTCTGAGTATGAAATTCAACCAAATCAGATGAAAACCACGCCTACCTCCCATACAAAGTGACTCTATCAAAAAGGTAATATCTCCCTAAAATCCACAAAAATTAATATATGGACTTGATATATTCAGACTTGCAATTCTGCATATGAACTTTGGTATATAATATGTACTCTGTGTATTAAATTCAACCAGATTGAGTGAAAACCAGGCCTACCTCCCATACAAAGTGACTTGGAAAAAACAAAAGCGAATATTTTCTGTTAAAACTATAATGAAAACGTTTTTACAGATAAACATTTTATTGATTGCTTAAGACTTTGAATATACTTTCGTTCGGCCGTGGGGGTATTTTAACTTCGGCCCAATCGAAGATCATTTCTTACTAGTTTTGTAATGTATTTACTTAACCCTGGATGTGCGTCGTTATTTGAACCCTGTTTGTGGGCTTTGTTAGTCGAAACGACTAACATCAACTTTGAAGGAAACTTACCACAAAAATAGGCCCAATAAGTTCAAGTTAACAAATGATTTTATGATATAATATTTATTAAAGCAATTCAACAAGAAAAAAATTATTGATTTATTATTCATATTTAACATGTTGAACAAAAATAATAAAGACTTCATTGTTTGCACTTTTCTAGAGATCATGTTATAAAGGAGCCTTAAATACTAATATAACTGATTAGTATAATTAGTATAATTAGTATAATATAACTTAAGCACCATAAGGTTCCAAAAATTAACATCTCATTTTATCATAAAAATAAAAAATTTATTTCAGCAAAGTTTTGTTTGCTCCAACTGTGCATATTTCAATTTTATGCTCGCCACAAACATTTTTTCGGCATATTTTGCAGAATAAATTTGTCATTTGATGTTTTTTGTAATCACATAGGCTGCAAATCTTTCTTATATTTATTTTCTTATTTATACAAGGTGGCGCAAAAGTAATCCTCCTATCAGAAAATGCTATAAATTTTGCGATTGGCCCCTAATGTCAGTTCTGTTTTGACATTTGTGTAGTAAAAACATGCGAAATACACGTTAATAAACAATGTTACGCTACACTGCTCCAGAACGCGCAATATTGCGGACTATTTCTTTGACCAATAATCGGTCGGTGACTTTGGCACAACGTGAATTTCGCCGCAGATTTCCTGGCCGTCCAACGCCTACTGGTGAAACACTGCGACGTTTAGCCGCTCGCCTCGAAGAGACTGGCACAACACGAGATGCTGCCAGGCGTGGCAGACCCCGGAGTAGCCGTTCTGCAGAGAATATTACTGCTGTAGCCGTGGATGTCATGGAAGCGCCGTCGACATCGACCAGACGACGTGCCACGCAAATGGGTATCAATCGACGGTCTTTACAGCCGCAACTTGATGAATTGGGATTGGAAAACATGTGGTTCCAACAGGACGGTGCAACGGCACACACTGCACGTGCCACAACCGATATGCTGAAGGATGCATTTCCCGGGCGCCTAATCTCCCGATTTGGCCATTTGCACTGGCCAGCAAGATCGCCTGATTTGACACCGCTCCAGACTTCTTTTTGTGGGGCTTTTTGAAGTCGCGGGTTTATGTCAACAAGCCTCAGACTCTTGCAGCTCTTAAAGCTATATCCGTCAAGAATGTGAGGACCTCTCGCCGGAAGTTTTTGCCGAAGTGATGGAAAATGCCATAAAAAGGGCTCAAATGACAATCAACTGTGGCGGTGGCCATTAACATGACCTCATATTCTCGACTTGATATAAAAAAAAATTAAAAGACCAACTAAAAATTATCCACAAGAAGAATCAAAGTTTTTAATTTTTTTTTTTATATTACAGCCAAAAAACATCGGAAGGTTCTTTTTGCGCCACCTGCACCGTAATGATGACTTTTTGTCTTAACGCTGGACCATTCGTGATAATTTTTCCCGTAAAAAAAAAATAAATAAATAACTGGCCATTTCAGCCCTTGAAAGGACTTTGACCTAGCTTCTTATGATCAATTGTGTTATGCGTGTTATTAAGCCTGTGCACAATTGACCGAGAACCGGACCTACAGGTTTAACGCCGACTCCGAACGGCGATGAACGGAATATGTTCTCGTTCTCAAGAAGCTTTACATGTCATTTTGATTACTCTCTGAGGTTTGCCATTGTCTGCAGAGAGGTGGCGGCCGTACAGAACAATTATTTTAATTCAAATAATTTTCTGTCGCTTCTGGGGTTCGAACCCGGGACTCCAGGTTCGTTGACATAGAGGCCACGCACTTTAACCAACTACGCCACGGACGCCACAAATTTTTTCCCGTACAATGAATTTTTTGACGTGTGTACAATTTTTGCTTTACTAAACCTTCCACGCAAAACATTCAATGGAATATCATCTTCCTCAAAATCAGTTTCTTCATTTGATATTCTCAAGTCATCTTCTTCTTCACCGGAATTGGAGCTTCCGTCATCGTTACTGTCCAATGTATTGAGAAAATCTTCTATTTTTTATTTAAACCAGATTAAAACTCATTGTTACGTATTTTTTAAACGATCTCAATAAAGAAAAATTCACTTTTCATGACACAAACAAATAAAAAAGTCACACTAAATGCTTTGTTAGTCGCTTCGACTAACATGCTTTCTTAAAAGACTTACTTCCAACCTGCAGAGAGCCTTATAGCTGAATTACAATACTGCGTTAGGTCGGTCGGCCTTTGACCGTACTTTGGTCTCCGTTGAAAAAACTTTACGATATAAGCTGTCAAAACGGACGACCTCAAACTTTGCAAAACTAAATGTTGCGTTGACAGATCGTGCGTCTATCATTTTGGTGATGCCAATAAAAGCAGCTATACCAAAAATTCCCACAAAACGTCCCTTTTCCCGAAATCATGCAATTATAATTTTAATCAATAAAAAATTAAAAGACATTGTCATAAAATCATTAAGAACCATAAAACCTACTTTAGAAAGCTAAGATATTTTTATTAAGTGTAATATAATCTGCGAAATAATGAAAAATGTCACATATTAACGTGAAAATTCGGACTATAAGCTTCAAAATAAATGAACGCTTTCCAATTTAATGATAAAATGTGAAATGAAATTTAAATTTAAAATGGAATTTCTGGAAACACATTTCAGTTTTTATGGCAAAAAATTTTTCTTTGATTGATCGATATTTTTATATATACATATATATTAGACCGGTTCACATTTCAAAAATGTTAAAATACTTCGGTGCGCGTCCATTTTCCGAAAGTTCCATTCCTAATGAGAACAAAAGTGCCTTAAGACCCAAAAAAATTTGACCTCTAGATATTGCTGAAATCGTTTAAAGGTCATTTTGGAGCTATTTACGACTAAGATCATATTGAATAATATGTTGTCCAAACCGAAACACATGTTGAATATATTGTGATGAAGAATCATTTACTATAATCTAAGCTATTTTCATTTTTTTTATTTTTTTAAAATATGCATCTGATATTTTTTTGCGGAGCTTTGAACATGCAATTTTACTCCTTCGTCAAAATTATCGTATTTCTACATAAAATTTTTTTCTTATTTTGTTCCAGTGACATTATGTTTGTAATTTTGTATTTTTGTGCGGAGCTTAAGGTTTCTTGCGATGTAACTTACTGCATAATTTTTGGACCATAACATGTAAAAAAAATAAAAAACACTACAAACATATGTATTTCCTGAATTTATTTTTTAAAAATATGATTTTTTGTTATGTTTTTCAAATTTTTTCTATAGTAATCTACCACTTGCAGCCAATATTGTTTTTGCTCTTCATTTGAAGTAATCGTATTATATTCAGTTATTAACGATACACTTCTCGCTGAATCATTAATAACATTGAGCTGAGTGACCATTTGAAGACCGCTAACATATGATCTGTTATTAAGCCACTCATTAGGGTGAAGTTTTAAAAACTCAGTGGAAACATTCAGGTTTTTAAAACACAATCTAGTGTTAATTGTTACAAAATCATGCAGATTAACATTTAAATATGTTGGTTTACTTGAAGCCTTTTTTAACGACTTTTCAGTTCCTGGCTTATTTTGAATTGATTAAAGCCCCGTTAACATGCAATAACAATAGAGTTTAGCTACTACAGCTTTTTCGCACATTCTCCTCATTAACGCATTCAAAGTCACAACCCAAAAATCTTTGAAATTTTCAACGATATTGATATTAGTGGCTCAAAATAAGTTAATGTGAGAAAAATTGACCCACCAAAATATGGTTGGGCTCAAGGACAACACAAGACAGCACGACTCACCATGCAAAAACATAACCATGCAATTACACAATAGTTTTTAATCTACTCTTGAGTTGACCTTTAGACAAGTTAACATCAAAAAAGGTTTAGCTAGTACAATTGTTAACTAATTTACTTATACGGTTTAAACATATAATTTGTTCTATTGTTCTAGCATTTCTACTGCTTCTACGATTAGAGTTAAAATTTATAAGAGAAAGAAGTTCTGGAGAATCTAATACACCGGTGATGAGTTGGTGCAAATAGACGTTATCTGCAGACTTCCTTCGCTCACTCAATGATTGCATTTTTAAAAGTTTTAAGCGATCCGCATAAGGAGGAAGGTTTAAAATGTAAAATCCACTTAAGCCTCTTAGGGCAAACCGAACAAAGCATTTTTGGATTCCCTCTATTCGATCAACATGCACATTGTAACTTGGAGATCAAACTTGACTTGAGTACTCCAAGTGAGGACGCACTATTGCATAATACAACGTTGTGGTCGTAATCATGCTATTGAATTCTTTGGCCCAGCGTTTAATAAATCCAAGCATAGAAGATGCTTTTTTACAAATGTTATCAATATGCATGTTAAAGGAAAGCTTAGAATCCATACATATTCCCAGATCTTTAACAACATCCACACGACATAAAGCAGTATCTTTTATTTTATAATCAAAAACTAAATTATTCTATTTTCGCGAAAAGGTAGAAAAGCAGAAATTTTTTTTTTTTTTTTTATTTTTTTTTTTTTATTTAAATTTAAAAAAGTAATACAATTACAATTTTAAGTATTAAAAACTAGCAACAAGCATCTGAGGCCTTCGGCTAATATATTAACATTAAACATTTTTAATTAAAAAATTTTCAAATATCAAAAAGAATATTTAGTTTAACTAGTAAGTAAATAAATTTGTTTATATTAGTGGAGGAGACGGAAGAGAGAAGTTGATGAATAGGAGGAATATTAAGTCCGGATCTAAGTGATTCTATATTTGGGCAATTGTAAACTAGATGTTGTACTGATACTGTATCAGTGAGGCAAAAGTGACAGAGTGGAGCAGATTCTCGTGTGAAGTAATGTTGATGTGTTAATCTGGTGTGTCCCAATCGGAAGCGGGTATATGCTATTGTTTTCCTTCTGCTTATGGATGTATCGTAGATGGGAGTCTCTTGATCTGGATTGATGTTTTTGTAGTGATGAATGTAGCTTATCCATTCAGGGTTACTTTCTTCGAAAATAATGCTGTCAACAGCGTGGTATATATCATGCTTATTCGTAGAAGCAATGGTGATAAGAGGCGATATTGTTGCAAACTTTGCTGCTGCATCGGCTGTGGTATTACCTTTTATGCCTACATGTCCCGGAACCCATAAGAGTTTAATTGATGATTTTTTAATAAGAATATCGCGAATTTGTGTTATGGTGGGATTATTGTTGCTGACGTTACTGACTGCTTGAATAGTGGACAACGAGTCAGAGCATATAATAAATTTATGCCTTGATTTTTGTACAATTTTTGCTGCATACAAAATAGCGTAGGCTTCGGCAGTAAATATTGACGCATACCAGGGCAGTGACCCGAGAAATAATATTTCGTTATCCTCGTTAACGATACTGAAAGCAGTTGTTGATGTTGTTTTTGATCCGAAAAAAGCAGAAATTGCATTATAAAAATTAGAGCAACACTTATGGTACCTTGATGAAGAGCTTGTAGGCTTATCATTTTTCGATAGGTCTTTAAGTATTGGCATTCACAAAAAAATGGCGGAATCAATACAAAATAAGCCAGGAAATGAGAAGTCGTTAAAAAAGGCTTCACGGAAACCAACATATTTAAATGTTAATCTGCATGATTTTGTAACAATCAACACTAGATTGTGTTTTAAAAACCTGAATGTTTCTACTGAGTTTTTAAAACTTCACCCTGATGAGTGGCTTAATAACAGCTCATATGTTAGCGGTCTTCAAATGGTCACTCAGCTCAATGTTATTAATGATTCAGCGAGAAGGGTGGCGTTAATAACTGAATTTAATAATTCGATTACTTCAAATGAAGAGCAAAAACAATATTGGCTGCAAGTGGTAGATTACTATAGAAAAAATTTGAAAAACATAACAAAAAATCATATTTTTAAAAAATAAATTCAGGAAATACATATGTTTGTAGTGTTTTTTATTTTTTTTACATGTTATGGTCCAAAAATTATGCAGTAAGTTACATCGCAAGAAACCTTAAGCTCCGCACAAAAATACAAAATTACAAACATAATGTCACTGGAACAAAATAAGAAAAAAATTTTATGTAGAAATACGATAATTTTGACGAAGGAGTAAAATTGCATGTTCAAAGCTCCGCAAAAAAAGATCAGATGCATATTTTAAAAAAATAAAAAAAATGAAAATAGCTTAGATTATAGTAAATGATTCTTCATCACAATATATTCAACATGTGTTTCGGTTTGGACAACATATTATTCAATATGATCTTAGTCGTAAATAGCTCCAAAATGACCTTTAAACGATTTCAGCAATATCTAGAGGTCAAATTTTTTTGGGTCTTAAGGCACTTTTGTTCTCATTAGGAATGGAACTTTCAGAAAATGGACGCGCACCGAAGAAAAAAAGACCCATAATTTTCCTCATATATTTTTGAACCGGTCTAATATATATATAAATGAATATTGCTTATTTTTTTATAAAATGTGATTGCTTGATGTCATTATTTTTCTTGTTTTTGTCAAAATTACTGCTATTTATTATTATTATTACTGTTTATTTTTGCCGAGATTTTTGCAAATTTTGAGAGCAAAATGTAGGAAATTTCGTCAACGAAAGCAAGTTGGAAATACGTATGGAAATATTCATGTAAATTTGTGTATGGAAGTTTTTTTGTACGGTGCGTGTTTTGGGGCAATTTCAATCAATTTTTATCCACCTTGAACACCAGAGGGCGCTTAGGTACAAATTTAAAGAAAATCGGTATATATATATATATATATACACCGTGGTTTTCATGTACGGTGAGTGTTTTACTGCTATCTTTTTTGACCTGTATTGAACACCAGAGGGCGCTGTAGTACAATTATTTATGCGATTAGAATGAAAATTGGTATATTGTGATTTTGAGGTACGGTGAGTATTTTGTAGCTATCTTCTTTGATCCAACTTAGACACCAGTTAGTGCTGTAGTACAAATTTACAAGTACCATAGGCGTAGAAGGATATCACCAAGTGGAACTCCATTGTGAGTTTTAATGTAATGCGACTTTAATTTCCATAGCTATTCAATATCAAAACTTTGGCATGTATGGGCGGGGTGTGGCTCCTTGAACAATGCCTGTCAAAATTTTTTAGAAGAAATGCATCACCAAATAGTAGTTCTATTCTAAAATTCAACGTTTTGTGACTTACTTTCATAGGCTATTCGATATCAAAAATTGTAATTGTATGGCCGGAGCCACATTAAGTTGTATAAAATTGATTTTGATGAATTTAGCATGATATTAATATTATTCAATTGTATTTCATATTAAAATTTATGCATTTTTTAGTATATTATAAATAATATTATAAGGGTATTCATGCAAAATGGCAAGCTTATATATTGGTCAATTAGATATTTAAATGAGGTTGGTTGAGGACGAATACCCTTAATATCATTGTTTGAATAA
Organism: Pherbina coryleti; assembly: GCA_943735915.1. Classification (NCBI taxonomy): domain Eukaryota; kingdom Metazoa; phylum Arthropoda; class Insecta; order Diptera; family Sciomyzidae; genus Pherbina; species Pherbina coryleti. The sequence goes on from OX030948.1 coordinate 164,212,693, forward strand.
TATAACACACAAAGGAATGTTGTGGTAAGGTAGATTGGTAAGGTAGATTGGCAAATGCCGTTCATTTTGTTTTTGTAAAGTTGTTCCCAAGTACTCACTAATTACAAGTGATTCAGCGAGTATTGTACAAGGGGGCGTGGAAGCTCGAATCTGCAATATCGAATCTGCAATATCGAATAACTTTGGAATTAAACGTCACACAACATTGGAATTAGGTTTTCGGCCTCGACTTACATGTGCCGTTCCACTGGTAAAATTTGATGGGCGTTGGGAAAAGGGTGTGGCACTTTTTCGGCTGCCCAAAGTGTGGGTATAACTTTCGAACTGTTAGTCACACATTAATGAAACTCGGTACGAATGTACTATTTAGTCTTGTCCTTTGACTGGAAAAATTGAGTTAGCATTGGACAAGGGGGCATGGCACCGCCCATATAAGTCAAACTTATGGTATCAAATAGTTTTGGAGTTAAATGCCGCATAATAATGAAACTCGGTATGGAGTTGTTAGATATGTGTTTGAGTATGAAGGTTGACGTATTTTTTTATATGTGCTCAATTGAATGTTTAGGGTTTCAAAATGGCGTTTCAAAATCAGAAAAATTTTGGTTTTTTTACCATAACTCTGCTTTTTGCCATAAAAAGTCATACAAATTTGGTATCAAACGAAAGGTATTAAAAAAACGCAAATAACGGTATTCAATTCGCTGACCTAATAATTGTTGCAACTTCGTTGTTGCAATTTTGCAACAGTTTTTAGTCGATATCATGTTTGTGAAGCGAATAATAAAGCATTCTTTTATTGTTATGCTTAATATCTAGAAAAAAGCACACTTTTCATTATACCAAAATAAGGATCGTTAAATTTTTGAATTATGAATAAAAAAAAATTAACTATATTATACATAAAGTGTTAGTTTTTAAAAAATAATAATAAAACAGAATAAATTTTTAAAAAAATCATATAAAAACATTACATAAACCAAATGCATTGTTAAATACAGAATATTGTCATAAGTTTAATGGTTTTTCATTGAAAATTTAAATGATAAAAATACATTGGATATTAGACAAGTTAATCGCTCATAAAGTTGTCATTGTAAAAAGTGTTAATATATAGTATTTTTTATTTATAAAAATTGGGTTTAACTGTGGCATGGGGCAAACAAGTAAGAGCACACATTTTTTATCGAAACCCTACTAATTATGAGCTTTTATGATAATTTATCTATATATTCGAAAAGATCGTGAAAAACCGAAAAATTTTGATACCTATATTGTGTGCTCTATCTGTAAAAACAAACAAAATGCTAAGTTATTAGTACATTTTAAGAAAAAAAACACAGGTGCGTCACTGGACACACGACAGAAGCGAAGCATTTTCACAATTTCATAGATTTGATAATTTAATGGCTTTTTTTCGATTCGAATAATTTTTAAATTCAAAACTTGAAAATAACAGAGTAAACTAAAAAAACACACGTTTATCTTCACACCAGTATGTTTTATTATATATCATTCTTATTTTTTTTTTCTGTCACTTAGAAAAGCACTTGTCAACGCACTTTTGGTCAATTTTGAATTTTTCCTTCGCTCTATGCAAAAATAAAAAAAAAAAAATAAAAAAAAATGCCCAAACAATAACCCAAACTACTGAACGCTGTTGATGACAGTGTGGAATAGAAGAAGCAACAGTTTTGTTTTTTGCTACTTTTGTTGTTTGGCTAGCCAAGACACAATCCTTTGAAGAATAGTCAACACACAATCCTTTCTTACAGAATATAGTGATCTGCTGAAACATAGCTTTAGCTAATGTTTATCACTGAATCAACAAAATTATGAAAAAAGGGGTTTTGGCGTAATGGTTAGAGGAAAGTACCAACAAACGATAGAACTGTGAGTTGTGGGTTCAATTCCTGCAGCGGGCAAGAAATTATTTTTAATTTAACATTTTCTGGTTCAATTGATGCAAGCAAAAAACAATATCGATTCTAAGAAAAAAGGTGTCGGAAAAAAGTGTCGTTTTTTCTGATTTCACTCTAGCAAATCGCAGAACGAGGCGTAAAAAGCTTCGCTTCAAAAAAAACCCATTACAAAAGCTTAAAAATTTAAAAAAATAAAAAAGGGTAACTTTTGAAATTGTTTGCGCTCAAATACAAATTAATATGAAATAATTTCGTTTACGTGCTACCCATGATATCGACTACAAACTGTTGAAAATTACAACAACAAAATTGCAACAACAGTTAGGTCAAAGAATTGAATGCCGTTATTTGCGTCTTTTTCATACCTTTCGTTTGATACCAAATTTGTATGACTTTTTATGGCAAAAAGCAGAGTTATGGTAAAAAAAATCAAAATTTTGCTGATTTTGAAACGCCATTTTGAAACCCTAAACATTCAATTGAGCACATATAAAAAAATACGTCAACCTTAGAATTTCATCCTCTAACACATATCCGAAAATCATTCAAATCGGTGTTTGAAACTTGGGTACCTTTCCTTGTTAGCTATCTAAAGTAGGCTTTATGGTTCTTAATGATTTTATGACAATATCTTTTAATTTTTCATTGATTAAAATTATAATTGCATAATTTCGGGAAAAGGGAGGTTTTGTGGGATTTTTAGTATAACTACTTTTATTGGCATCACCAAAATGACAGACGCACGATCTGTCAACGCAACATTGAGTTTTGCAAAGTTTGAGGTCGTCCGTTTTGACAGCTTATATCGTAAAGTTTTTGCAACGGAGACCAAAGTACGGTCAAAGGCCGACCGACCTAACGCAGTATTGCGTTTTAGCTATTATACGTCCGTACACAATAACATCTCACCGTCGACCACAGCTAAATACGAATAAGAAGCGAGAAGAAAACACAAAAAATATGATCGTTGTTAGTCGAATCGAATAACGAAGCACATCCAGGGTTAAATTGTCGCTGAAAATAAAAATAACTATAAAAATAAAACTAGTTACATTCCTTTAAAGTTGTAAGCTTCTGATTTTATTATTCTCAAACTTCCGTTTTTTAAGCTAGTTAGTTTTGCAAACTTAAAACTAGTTAGGGGTACAAGTGTACCCCGGCTATGTGTTTACGTGGTATATTTTGGTCATGTGTTCTACGATTAATGAAAAAGTTACGGCTCAAAAACGTAACGTTATCCTTAGTGTATCCTATACATCAGTAATCAGAAGAGTTAATGCTGTGCGCTCAATAAATATATAAATTAAGAAGTAATAATAGCCCAGCTAACAATGGTATTTAATGAAGACAATATCACAATATCTCTTCATTAATGCTGGCTGTCATTAACTACCTGTGTAAAGCAATCAAAATTAAAATCATGCAACTCAATCGACAGTTAACGAGAAAATAAATGCCAATTCTTTCTTTTCAAATGTGAACCGTTAACCTGGATATCTCTTTGAAAAAAAAACATTATTTTAATTATTTTTAACTCAGTCATAAATATATTAATTATATTTCACCACAACTTAAAAGCATTCCAATAAAACTTTCACACTTGCCGCCACATTTTTAAGTGTCAGCGTCACTGCATGTGTAATTTTAAAATAATTAAATTATATAAATCGATAAAATGAAAACAATCGAGCAAATGCAAATTTCACAAAAACAAAAGCGCATTTTCAATAATAATTCAAATTGGCAACAATAAAGTGCCAACCAACAAGTTAAAGCCGAACGAACCACAAACAATAAACATGCCACAGAAGCACAAAAATGTGGCAACTCTCTAGTAGATGTCTTGCTGTGTTTATGTAATAAATTTAAATTAATTACAAAATTAAAAGCCAAAAAACTAGAACAATGCATGTTGTGGCAGCTAAAATTTATGGTGCCACCTAGGTGATGATTTTATACAACATATTTAAAAAAAAACACTACAAATGCGGAGGCATTCAAAGGAAATTTAAACAAAATTTAAAACTTTTCTAGAATAAAAATTTTTTTTTTTTTTTATAATAACAGCCCTCTGTTATTATATTCATTAGGAAAATCATAAACTTTTAACCCACCACAAATTGGAAAAAGTTGCATTCTTGTCAATAAATTTCATTCTCAACATAATGCTGGCAACACCAACCAATCTAATTATGTTGATAAATTATGAGATATTCCACAACAAAAAAAAAAAAAAAAAACAACAACGACAAAAACATCAACAACACAAACATGACGAACATTAGATATTTCGGCATTAAAGGGTTAATAAACAGCTGTTACTTACATGTATATTATTGTAAATTCTTTATTTATGCAATTTTTTCTGTTCTTTACTCCATATCGTGGTTTTATTGCTGTTGTTTAAAGCAGTATTTTTGTGGTTTTTATTGTTTTTGCTGTTGTTTTTTGGATGGCTTTTTTATTTATTATTGCTGCTGGTGTAATCATAATAATTTCTTTGGTAGTTGGGGGGACTGGCACTCTCCATTATTATTAAGCAACGAATGCACTTAAAGCAATAACAAAAAAAAACTCCACACAAATGATTGCTTTCAACTTAGAGAATAATAGTACCCCAAAATGGCCCATATACTCAAGTGTATTTTTGGTTTTTTTTTTCTGTTTTTGTAAATAAATTATTGTTGAACATATTTGATTAAATGAGTACTAATGGCAGTAATAAATTTTGGAAAGATAGGAAATATGCAGCAACTAATTGAATTTTTTTAATGTATAAGTATACAATAAGGGAGAAATTCTTACCAGCCAAGTGTCCAGGTTGAGTTTAAACAAGATGATTCTAATGTAAACGAATCAACGTAAAAAATGTAAATAAAGGGTGGGCCATCTAGTGGTTTCTTTTTAAATCATAGGTTATTTTGATACTGACAGCTATTTCCCACTCAAAGTCTTGACATAAAGTCAGTATCATACCTCCGCGGAAAAAAATGAGTCGCTTTACGCTTGAACAATGTTGTGAAATATTGGAAACTTATTTCCAAATTGCGGGCTGTGTAGCCCAAACAGTGCTTTATTTGAAAATGAGTTTTTTCCGAAATGAAGCACCCACCGCGCCTGCTGTACGGAAGTTTGTGCAAAAAGTTCATGAGACTGGTATGCTAGATGCTAGTGGACAACCACTCATGGTCTCCGTCGTCGTACGGTGCTAACAGACGAGAATGTGGCTTCTGTAGCCGAGAGTGTGAGACTCACTTCACGAACATCAACTTGCTATCGATCTCAACAGCTCAACATTTCACGCACTAGCCTAAGGTGAATTCTGCACAAACATCTCGGACTATTCGCTTACAAGATCCAATTGACTTAGCAATTGAAGGCGCACGACCATCCGCTTCATGGTCGCTTCGCAGTTTGGGCCATAGAGCAGCTTGAATTGGACAACGGTTTTGGGCCAAAAATCATCTTTTCGGACGAAGCGCATTTTCATTTCGGCGTCTACGTTTACAAACAAAATTGCCACATCTGGGGTCTCGAAAAACCCGCATGTTATTGTCGAGAAGTCGATGTATCCACAGAGAGTGACAGATTGGTGCGGCTTGCGGAGTGGTAGCATCGTTGGACCATTTTTCTTCGAAAATGATTCTGGGAACAACTTTTCGGTCAACGGGGGGCGTCACTGAGCCATGTTAACCGACTTTCTTTTACTGAAATTGGAGACATGAATTTGGACGACCTCTGGCTTATGCAGGATGGCGCAACGTGCCACACAGCCCATGCCACAATCGATCTTTTGCGCACCAAATTCCCAAATTGTGTTATCAGTCATCTTGGCGATGTCAATTGGCCGCCTTGGAGCTGCGATTTCACCCCTTGAAATTTTTTTTTTGTGGAGAACAGCGTAGGACCGATGTTATACCAACAGTCCGGAAACGATTCAAGCACTTAAGGCCAATATCATCCAAGCAATCCGTGAGCTACAGCCCGAAACCATCAACAAGGTCTTGGAAAATTGGAGTGACAGAATGCGCTACTGCGAAGCCAGCCAAGACAGGCACTTGAACGATGCTGTGTTCCATAATTAATGGGAATGTTTGGTCTTACGAATAAAGCCAAAATACATGGAAAAAAATTTATTTTGTTAATTTTATTGGATTAAAAACAAACTTGTATTTGGTCCGCCCTGTTTAAGATAGAATAGATCAGTATATCTATAATACACACCTATTACACTATTTTTTTTAGTGGCCTGACAGAGTTTCTTGATATCGACCAACCTTAGTATGTACCATCCATATTAAATCATATACTTACATTATTATTAAAGGTCCAGGAACTCTAGGGTTTAACCCACCTTGACTATTTTTAGTTTACATCTATATAACTATTTTCTTAGTATTCTGACCGAGTTTCGTTAAGAACGGTAAACTTTTGTATATATCCCCCATACAATATCATGTTAAAAATTAATATACAGCTGCGGTCAAAAAAATAGCACCTCAATAATGTGAAGTATTTCGACTGAGGAAAAACAAGTTTTTTGTTTATTAATCTCGTAATGTTTCCTCTTCAGTTTAAAGATATTACACTACCATTTATTATCCAATAAACCCGAAAAGTTTTGTATTTTTAAGATATTGTTTTGAAAAACGTTTATACCCGAAAGTAGATCGGTAAAAAAATGGCAATTGTAACGAGAACTAAACATAAATAAATTTCATTTCATTGTATGAAACTTTGGTTTTAACAATCAAGTAAAGTACATTATTCCTAAGAATTTAATACTTTGTTGCGTTACACTGCTTCACAACGACGTTTCAATGAATCTCTACTAATTTTTTGCACATTTCGCATGGAATTTTTAGCCAGGCCTCTTGTATTAAACTCCATAGACCATTATTATTCTTGGATTTTGCTATGGCTACCTCCTATTTTATATCACACCACAAATTTTCTATTTATAAAGCATAATATTTTGGAGTATTTCAACGTATTAGGTGGCATCCATTAAATTTCGGATCCAATATATTCGTCCAACTCCGTAGTACGAGAAACATGCTCAAACCATTGCATTTGAGCTGCCATGTTTGATCGTTTTAGTTGTGTATCGGGGATCATATTCTTTATTGTGTGGGCGTCTCATATACTATCGGGATTCAGTACCACCATATAATACAATTTTGTCTTATCCGACCATAGTATGTTTTTTAGGATGGTTTTAAAAAATCGATGTCGGATTTTTTTTTTTTGGCACCCCTCCTAAAATGTTTCATTTTGTTAGATTTTAAGATTGCCAAAGTTTGAGCACAATTGGAAGATGTTAACCCGTGCCACTGGGGCCTCGAAGTTTTGAAAATCTCGATTTTTTGGCAGTTTGGCGACTTCGGCGACCCATATCTCTGAAACGACTAAAGCTATTTGCCCGTGTCATACATCACATGAAAGGCCATACTGTTTTTAACATTTTATATTCCACACAATAAATACGCAACTAGTACCGAAACCGAAAAAATAGAACCACCACCTCTCTGCAGACAGCGGCAAACCTCAGAGAGTAATCAAAATGTCATGTAAAGCTTCTTGAGAACAAGAACATTCTGTTCATCGCCGTTCGGAGTCGGCGTTAAACATGTAGGTCCGGTTCTCGGTCAATTGTGTACAAACTTAATAACACGCACAACACAATTGATCATAAGAAGCTAGGTCAAAGTCCTTTCAAGGGCTGAAATGGCCAGTTATTTATTTTTTATTTATTTTTTTTATTGCTTATTATGGACATAGACTTGTACTTTCGAATCCCATTTCATTTTAATATATTTGATATGGTATACCGTTAATTTTAGACCCACAAAAATTTTTTTAACGTAGAATACGTTATACGGGGGTGTTGATCTGGAGCACAAAATTTTGAGAAAATGTTTGTCACTTTCATTACAAGTTTTTAATACTTTATGCATGCATTGAAGAAAATTCAAGTATGGTCGTAACATATTTAATATGTCTTCTTTTGATTTGTATTTAAATAATCATATTGCTACATATAATTTTTTTGATTCTATAAGTAAATCAAAATTTAACTCCTTCAAATTTTGTATTCATTTTCATATGCTTTGTATTTTATGTATTATAACATCATGTGTAAGAGCAGTACGATTATCTGTGTGTTCATCACAGAACCAGTGTGAGAAAGAGAAGAAGTATAATGACCAAGTAGCGAACGATGTGTACATACACAACATTGATAAGCGAAGCAGAGAAACAAAATTGTGCTTACCCAGTTGGCCACGTCTTTAAGACATCCTCAATGTCTTACAGCCTTATTCATAAACACATTTTAGAGGCAGCGTAACTTTAAACGGGCTTTAAGCAAGAAAACGTTATTCATAAACATTTTTCGTAGTTGATTAAGAGCTGCGTAACTTAAACGCCGAAATTGGCGTTTAAAGGTTACGTAAATACAACCATGATTTTTGTTTGTCTTTTCTTTTAATATCAAAGACATGCTCCATATGCGCCCTTTGCAGCATTTTTTTATGCGGCGGCCATTGTAAATACATAGGAATTTTTAATTTTTGTAGAGATTTTCTATAGTTCAGACACAAACCTTACAATCATAAGCAGAAAATGAAAAAATGTTTATGAATAACAATGTTAGCAAGGTTGCATAGAAGCTGCGTAAAGCCTTAAACAGTGCGTAACTAAACAAGCGCTTAAAGGTTGTTTAAGGAAATCTATTGAATAATGAAAGCTGTTAATGACTAACGTATTCTACGTCTGACTTATGCGCCCGTGTTATCTAACACAGGCTTGAGCTTTTTTTTATGTCAGGTATGTATCTATTTTTTCCTCATACTGTATCACTGGCGACCCCAAGCAGGTAAAACCAAACTAGTTTAAAAATGTATTGGGTTACCCTACTACCTATTGTTATATTTTAAGTAGAAGTCCAGGGGTTCAGAATCTGTTATTAAAAAAAGAAAAGGATAGCCAGGTGGTTCTTGCTTTTATGATTTTGTTTCTTGGTCAGTTGAAAAGTATTCGCTGAACAGTAAAAGTCATATTTTGTTCTACGTTCTTGTGATCGAGTTTAAAAAAACCCCCTAAATATTAACTACAGAAGACATTTTTATTTTAATTAGGTCGATACCTACTACCACGTACTCTTTGTTTTAGTTAGTGTCATTTATTCTTTCTTCTAGTGAACATTTTTATTTCTTGTAAAAGTGATGGCTTCTACATCTGGCATGAGAAGTAAAGGTAGAGACAAAATTTTTCTAATTGACTATTCAGCTTACAAGATAACTGGATGTAAGCTGCCCTCCAATCGACAAATTCTAGCTACTATGTTCTACAATTTGCGTACTGTGAAGTTAAATGTGAGAGACTCTGCCACAACTACTGTTGACGAGGTTTTCGTTTTTTGGACAGAAGCTCAAATTCCTACCAAACAAAAGAAAAATGTCATAGTAAAGCTGGAAAAACTGTACGATGATTAGAGAAAAATGCAAAATTACAAGGATAGAAAAAGATACAGTAGTTTCGACTATGTCGTAACACAAGACGCAGAATTATTCAATTCGCTTTTGATGACATCTTTTTTAAAAATATTTATTCCATACACCTGAGGATATGACCTTTAAGAGAGTGCCGGAGAGGGTTAATATGTATCACCAACCCCCATTACTTTTGCAAAAGGAACATTTTTGCCTTTGACACCTATTCCCTCCGACCACTCCTTAGGGGCGCTCCCATACAAATTTTATGCTTTTGTCGATAAAACCGGAAACAGTCCATAAATAGGTAGAAAACTTAAACAAGCAAACAAAATTTGTTCAATGCTATCAAGTTCAACAACCCATGTGTCAAAATTTCACTGTCGATAATATGCCCGGATATTTAATTGGCTGCGTTTGACATTTCAATAACAGATTCTGTTAAAAAAGCATGCCCCTCAAAATTACTCAGTATTACTGGGCTACGCGAGTCTGTTAAAAACAACATGCCCCCAAAAGTATGCTTTTTTTAATTTGAAGATTTATGTCTTCACGCTAGATGGCGCTGTCTTCGCCGTCGAATAAACCGGAAGCCGTCGATAAATAGGTAGCAAGTTTAAACAAACAAAAACATCAAATGTTGGCTTTATATTTCATGTAATTGTGTAAAATTGATATAAGTTAGACAGTTCTAACATGAATTTTTGTCGCATTGAGGATCAAGCAGACCAACAAGTGCTAAGATCAACATTGTACGATTAGTACTTTAGGCCCACCAAAGGCTCAAAAAGTAATGTAAATACCGACACCTGATCACTATCAACCACCCTACTTACCTCCGAGAACGACGTATTCTACGTCAAAACGGAAAATGCAAGAAATGCTGTAAAAAAGTTTACCCTAAAGTTGGATGATCTCTTTGATATTGCCCACCAAGATGCCCTGACGGTGATGACTTCAGAAGAAGACAAGGAGTTTGTGTTGAAACAAAGACAGAAAGGAAGACCAGGCTCCATGCTCGGAGTTGCCCTGAAGTTGGCTCACGCTGAAGAAAGACTACTACAGAACAAAGGAAGGTCTTGGACAAACAACTTAAAGCGGGGAATTTGGGCAAGCATTTAAAAAAAAAAAAGAATATTTTCCTTGTAGCGAAACTTTATAAGATCTAGATCACTAGCTGAAATTTCCATCAATATTAACTTTATACTTATTGTCTCATCTCATTGTTCACAGAGACGGTGGAGCTCACGGACGACGAGATAACAGAAGCGTCAGAAAGGCGTGAAACGCCGTATGATGATCTCGAGATGAACGTAGAATCTGAAGGACCATCTGCCCCCAAGAGAATCAAGTGTGGCAATACGAGCAACAAAAACAATACGTTCTCCAAGTAGTCAGCAGATGCCGTCAACTGTATCCAGATAGCTCCAAAACCACATAATGTCAGTCCCTTGAATTAATTTAAATAAGAATAAACTGAAAAAGACATTTATTATACTTGATTTTTTAAATACATAATTGTTTTCATTCCAATAATTTATAATAATGGAAGGAAAATGGGTTTTTTCACAAAAGGTTCCATCTTCCCTATAAGGGGTACCTAGTCACGTTTTTAGGGACATTGGCTTCATTATCTCGAATTCAGTACTACTTACGTATTTTTTTATTGCATATAAAATATAAACAGTATCGCCTCCAATTTGATGTATGACACGGGCAAATATATTAAACCGTTCTAGAGATATAAGTCGGCAAAATCGCCAAACTACCAAAAAAATCGAGACTTTCAAAACTTTGAGGCCCCAGTGGCATGTGTTAACATCTTTCAATCGTGCTCAAACTTTGGCAATCCTAAAATCTGACAGAAAGAAACATTTTAGGGGGGGTGATGTATTTTTTTCAACTGTAGGTCCAAGGGAGGCACACCTATGGACTGACCGATTTCAACTGTTTTTGAAATTTTTTCTTAAGTGTGCTTAAGAACTAACCAAGCGACACTCCCTATTTTTTTAAATTTTTTTTCCTCGTTAGATTTGAACCTATTCAGTTATAATACCTATTCAGTCGAGCACCTTGACTCGAAATGAGGTGATAGATCAGTGGGAGGGAAGGAGCATGTTTATACGGCTTTCCGCCACGCTTAAAATATCCTACACATATTTCACTTGATTTCCCCTGCCCTCCCACTAATCTAAAACCTAATTTCGAACGAAGGCAGACTTGGCTGAAAAGGTATTACACCTGAAATCCTTGTAACATGTCCGCGGAACTTGATCAGCATCACCACCCAAGTCGATTTAGCCATGTCCGTCTGTCTGTCCGTCCGTTCGTATGTAATTTATAAGTACTTAAAAAGAACAAATTGAGTACTCTCGAGTTGCAAAACCTGTCCGCGGAACTATCTAGCTCCGCAGTTCCATTTGATTGAATGAAACTCATATGCAGCAGATTGTAACATGTTCGCGGAACTATTTAGCTCCACAGTTCCATTTGATTGAATGAAACTCATGCAAATCATATGCAGCAGATTGTAACATGTCCGCGGAACTATCTAGTTCCGCAGTTCCATTCGATTGAATGAAAGCATGTTCAAAACGAAATAAACACAGCATTGCGCGCAACAAGAACGTCGAAATGTCATCTTACCATTTCACACATCAGTTGTTTTGTTCGTTCGCAAACATATCTTTGCACTTATAGTCGATCACAAATTCGTGTAAGCCACCGACTTGTGAAAGAGAAGTCGGTTCATATTGATTTATAGAAAAAAATTCATTGCAACCGGAACTGTTTGAACATGCTAAATATTAATGGAAGGAACGATTGGAACTATGTCCGACTGTGAACATAGTTCCAGGAACTATACAGGTTCGGAACGACCCATCTCTAGTCTGGAGTGCATTATGGTCTGGTGGTATCATTGGTTCGTATTTTTTTAAAAACTATCAAGGAGCAAACGTTACCGACAATTAAGAGCGCCATGGCCGTATGTTAACCGATTTTTTTTTTGCCTGAAATTGAATATATGGATCTTGACGATATGTGGTTTCAAAAAGATTTCCACAAGCCACACAACTGTACCAATTAGGGCTTTGTTGCAACAGAAATTTCCAGAACGACTTATTTCGAGACTTAGCGATGTCAATTGGCCTTCGAGAATGTGCGATTATTGCCTCTGGACTTTTTTTTCGAACTCATTGACCCAGCATTTTACAGTCGCGGATTGTGGTGCTTTATCACCAACTCGAACTAAGAACTCGATGCCATTCTCTTCTTGTCAACCTACTTAGAAAATAGTTAAAACTCAGCGCACGAAAATGTTTACGTTTTATTCCATTCGTTTGCTGAAATACAATTTTCAAACCACTGCAAACAACACAACAAGAGCACAAACAAAAGAATTTTGTGAGTATGTTGATGCTAGAAAATGTCAAGTTTTCGAATGGAACTGTCAAAATTCATTTGACTATGCTTAGTGTTGTCAAGGCGCAATTCTAAAAAAGCAGCTCTCGAAATTGAGTTTCATTTTTAAATCTGTATTGTTTGTGAAGATTAATCGAACTCTTTGATAAAATTAAACTCTATTTTTTAAATGAATTAAATTTTTGTTGAATTTGGTCATATGTGAAAATATTCTGTAGAAATTCAAATTGCCTTTAATTATATTCACATTAAAAATTCGAATTTTGCCACCATTTGAACCTTTATCGCAAACAAAAGAATTCGACCTGATTGAACTTAATTCAAATTTGTAACAAAAAAATTATAAAGAAACTTATAAATTATGACTAGCGGCAACATAAGCCGCAATATGGCCGACATTGATTATTTCAGTCACTTTGACTAAGTGTTGGGTTTTTTTATTATTTTACTTCCCACCGCACCTTCGCCGTCATTAATTATATTCGCGCTACCAATTAAAATACCTGCTTAACGGCGGCAATATAAGATTGCCACTGGCCTTAGCAGCGATTCTCAGAAGCTGCAGGTTGCCGCGAAAAGCTCGCTACTTCTGGCTATTTTTGCAAATTTAATCTGAAAAAATTAAACCTTGTGCTTGGTTCGATTCTGCGGAAAAATGATTTGTAAAAAAAAGAAAGCTTCGAATATTATGAACATAAATTAAATGTGACATAATGAGATCGAAAAAGTGATAGAGCGGGTAGGATGACAGCGTGTGCATGAGAGTATCAGCATAAAAAAAAAAAGACTGCAATCTGCTGAAATATAGCTTATAATACAATATACAATAAAAATTATTCAAAAAAACAAAAAAAAAAACTAGAGCAGCTTGTCAGACAAAATGTGAACTCTTCAAAAGCCATAAATTATAGCGATTGACTCGGGCGGATGCGAGAAAAAGCTCCAAAATATGAGTTAAAATAGGCCAATGCGGTAGGCCAATGCGGTAGACTGATGCAATTAAAAATATTTATTTAAGCTGAAAAGCGCATAAATTATAAGAGTGTATCTAGGAGCATAACAAAGTAAAATGTTTCAAAAACTATAAAAAAGTTTCGACCATGCTTCAAAAACAACAATTTTGTGGCTGATACTCATTAAATTTAAATGGAGTAAAAATATTTTGCTCCATCAATTAAATTCCCATAAAAGCTTTTTTGATTTTAAAGTGCCTTAATTAACGGCACTTTTAATACTTTCAGAAAAAGTTCTAAACCACGATCAACTGATGCGTAGGCGTCAAATAGGTGAACCATAAGCAGTCCATAAACTAAACTAAAGAATCAATGCGGGAATTCAAATATGAGCAAAATATCTGTCAAAAGAATCAAGAATCAAGATATATGAAATATGAATAAAGTACTGAAGAGTCCAGAATCAAGAGCCAAAAATCATGAAACAGAATCCAAGAATCATTAACACGAATCACGAAACTAAAAACTAAAAATCACAAATCAGGAATGAAGAATCGAGAAACAATATTTGGGCCTCATGTGTCAAATATCAATTAACCATATCAAGAATTAAGATATACTTCTTTACAACCCAAATGTTTACGAAATAACAAAAAAAAAAACAAAAAACAAATTGAAGTATTTAAAACCACAGAATCAATAATCAATGGTCAAGAAGCAAACTACAAACAAACCCAAACAAAAAAAAAAATATAAAAAGAAAACGAAAGAAACCACAATCAAGAATCTATAATTAAGATTTCAGATTCAAAATTCCAGTTAAAAGATTTAAAATTTAAGAATTAAGATTTAAGATTTAAGATTTAAGATTTAAGATTTAAGATTTAAGACTTAAGATTTAAGATTTAAGATTTAAGATTTAAGATTTAAGATTTAAGATTTAAGATTTAAGATTTAAGATTTAAGATTTAAGATTTAAGATTTAAGATTTAAGATTTAAGATTTAAGATTTAAGATTTAAGATTTTAGATATAAGATTTAAGATTTAAGATTTAAGATTTAAGATTTAAGATTTAAGATTTAAGATTTAAGATTTAAGATTTAAGCTTTAAGATTTAAGATTTAAGATTCAAGATTTAAGATTTAAGATTTAAGATTTAAGATTTAAGATTTAAGATTTAAGATTTAAGATTTAAGATTTAAGATTAAAGATTTAAGAATGTCCCTACTTACTTACTTACTTATCTGGCGCTTACAACCGAAGGTCGGTTTTGGCCTCGTATAAGAAATTGCGCCAGCCATTTCTATTTTGCGCTTGCTGGCGCCAGTTGGAAACACCAAGTGTAGTCAGGTTATCCAACACCTGATCCTTCCAACGAAGATGTGGAAGGACCTCTTCTGCGTTGACCACCTCCGGGCACCGAATCGAATATTTTTTTCGCTGGAGGTTCGTTTTCCATTCGCTCAACATGACCTAGCCAGCGGAGCCGCTCGATTTTAATGCGCTTAACTATGTCTATGTCAGCGTACAGCTCATACAGCTCGTGGTTCCATCGAATTCGGTACTCGCCATTGACGCAGATTGGACCGAAGATCTTTCGAAGGATCTTTCTCTCGAAGGCTCCCAAAGTCTTTTCATCAGAACTGCTCAACGTCCAAGTTTGTGCTGCATATAATTGGACGGGCATGATTAGTGACTTATAGAGCGTGAGTTTTGTTCGTCGAGAGAGGGCTCTGCTTCTCAATTGCCACAAAGCAGCCCAAAGTAACACCTGTTGGCAAGAGTTATCCTTCGCTTTATCTCAATCGTTGAAAGAGTTTACGCTGGATCCCAGGTAGACGAAGTCCTTAACAACCTCGAAGGAGATGTTGTCAACAGTGACGTGGTTTCCAAGACGCTGGGACTGTTTATTTGTTGGTAGGTATTTCGTCTTATCTGCATTCACTACAAGACCCATTCGACTCGACTCTTTCGCTAACTTGGAGAATGCTGCACTGACTTTGCGCTTATTATGGCCAATGATATCGATATCATCAGCATACGCCAGCAGCATAATACTTTTGTAGAATATCGTGCCACTGCGTCTCAAATCAGCAGCTCGGATAATCTTCTCCATCATTAGGTTGAAAAAGTCGCACGATAAGGAATCACCTTGTCTGAAACCTCGTTTGGTATCGAATGGAGGAGTGAGGTCCTTCCCGATTTTAACTGTGCTGCTGGTGTTGCTCAGTGTCATTCTGCAAAGGCGGATGAGCTTTGCAGGAATACCAAATTCAGACATGGTGGAATATAGATGATTCCTTATTGGACTGTCGAAGGCGGCTTTGTAATCGACAAAAAGATGGTTTGTGTCGATTTGTTTTTCTAGGGTCTTCTCCAAGATTTGTCGTAGCGTAAATATCTGGTCTATGGTGGATTTGCCAGGTCTGAAGCCACACTGATAAGGTCCAATCAGCTGGTTTACGATGGGCTTCAGTCTTTCACATAGTACGCTCGACAGAACCTTATATGCGATATTCAGAAGGCTTATCCCACGGTAGTTGGCGCAAATTGTGGGATCGCCTTTCTTGTGGATTGGGCAGAGCACACTGAGGTTCCAATCGTTTGGAATGCATTCTTCCGACCATATTCTGCATAGAAGCTCATGAATGCATTTAAATAGAGCTTCGCCTCCATTCTTGAAGAGCTCAGCAGGTAAGCCATCGGCTCCTGCGGCTTTGTTGTTTCTAAGCCGAGCTAAAGCTTTCAAGACTTCACTATGGTCGGGCAGCGGAACTTCAACGCTGTCGTCCAAAATTGGGGATTCCGGAATATCATCTCTATTGGCGGGATTGTTGTCGTCGTTGCTATTCAGAAGCCTAGAGAAGTGTTCCCTCCACATCATCAGTGTACTCTGGATATCTGTCACTAGATTCCCATTTTCATCCTTGCAGGAAGAGGCCCCGGTCTTGAAACCATCGGCCAGGCGTCTTATTTTTTCGAAAAATTTTCGGACCTCATTCCTGTCACCATGCATCTCAATTTTCTCGTACTCACGCATTTCCGCTTCCCTTTTCTTTCACCTGAAAATGCGTCTCTCTTCCCTCCTCTTCTCTTTGTATCGCTCCTTAGCAGCACGCATTACAACCGACTGCAGGGTGGCTTTGTAGGCGGCGTCTTTTTCTGCAGTGTCGTCGCGACACTCTTGGTCGTGCCACTGGTTTCGGCGAGGGCGGTGATAGCCAATCACCTCTTCGGCAGCCGTACGCCTAGAGTGGGAAATATGATTCCACTGCGCGCATATATCGTCGATCGGAGGAGTGCTTTCTTGAAGCAGGAGTGAGAGTCGAGTAGCGAAGTCTTCGGCTGTTTGCTTTGATTGCAGCTTTTCGACGTCTAGCTTTCTCTGTGCTGGATTGCGCGCATTCTTGGTTGCGCACAGGCGTGTACGGATCTTGGCTGCGACAAGATAATGATCCGAGTCTATATTGGCACCACGGATCGTGCGTACATCTAAAACACTGGAAGAGTGCCTTCCGTCAATCAAAACGTGATCAATTTGGTTGCGCGTCTTTTGATCAGGAGACAGCCAAGTTTCTTTGTGAATATTGAGATGCTTGAATCTAGTGCTACTAATGACCATGTTTCGCGCTGCGGCAAGTCAATCAGCCTCATTCCGTTATCGGAGGTATTGTCGTGGAGGCTGAACCTTCCGACTGTTGGACCAAAGATATTTTCTTTTCCCACCTTGGCGTTGAAGTCACCAAGCACGATTTTTATGTCGTGGCGGGGGCTGCGCTCATAGGCATCTTCAAGGCGCTCGTAGAAGCTGTCTTTGGTCTCATCGTCTTTGTCTTCTGTCGGAGCGTGCGTACAAATCAGGCTTATGTTGAAAAATCTTGCCTTGACACGGATTATGGCAAGTCGTTCGTTCACAGGTGTGAATCGCAGAACATGATGTCGTAGTCTCTTGCCAACCACGAATCCGCATCCAAATTCGTGCTTCTCCGCATGGCCGCTGTAGTAGATATCACAGGATGCTTGCCGTGAGCAACCCTGTCCCTTCCATCGCATTTATTGGATTGCAGTGATATCAGCCTTGTATCTTTCTAAGATATCTATCAGTTGGATAGAGGCACCATCCCAATTAAGGGTTCGGACGTTCCAGGTGCATATCCGTAAATCATTGTCAGTTTTTCGTTTGCGGTAGTCGTCATCAGATTTGGGGATCATTTTTATCTTATTTCTTTTTCGTTTCATTGAAATTTGTTTTTACGTGGTGGGCATCAAACCCAACGCACAACCCTTTAAAGGCAGGGGGAGCCCGCCGCTCAGATTAGCCGTCAAACTAACGGTTGCCAGTTTGCCGTTTCTAGAGGACACCACGCAGAGGTTTGAGTCGACTTGAGACGAGTTCGACATGGATAATGCTGGCCTCACCAGGTTGAGGCAGTCAGACACGTTGCCATGTGAAGATCCGCCCCCTTGACCCTCACGCGTTGCCTTGTGAGGATCGTCCTCCTATGCGAGGGCAAAAAGAATGTCCCTATGCGAGGGCAATTTGATAAGTTAGTGATTTCCTTATTAAAAAGGAGTTTTTTTCTGTAAAAATCCTAGCTACTTGTGTGGAATTTTACAAAAAATAAATAAAAAAACAGCTCAAGCCTGTGTTAGATAACACGGGCGCATAGGTCAGACGTAGAATACGTTTTTTTTTTTTTTTTTAGCTTTGAAGCAAGGATTTCAGGTTGAATACCTATTCAGTCAAGTCTGCCTTGGTTCGAAATGGGGTGATAGATTAGTGGGAAGGAAAGGGCAATCAAGTGAAACATATGTAGGATGTTCTAAGTGTGGTGGAAAGCCAAAGAAACATGTGAAATAGAAGAACGCAGCTTCTATGCAACCTTGCTAACATTGTTATTTATAAACATTTTTTCATTTTCTGCTTATGATTGTAAGGTTTGTGTCTGAACTATAGAAAATCTCTACAAAAATTAAGAATTCCTATGGATTCACAATGGCCGCCATGGTTGTATTTACGTAACCTTTAAACGCAAATTTCGGCGTTTAAGTTACGCAGCTCTTAAACAACTACGAAAAATGTTTATGAATAACGTTTTCTTGTTTAAAGCCCGTTTAAAGTTACGCTGCCTCTAAAATGTGTTTATGAATAAGGCTGTAAGACATTGAGGATGTCTTAAAGACGTGGCCAACTGGGTAAGCACAATTTTGTTTCTCTGCTTCGCTTATCAATGTTGTGTATGTACACATCGTTCGCTGCTTGGTATTTATACTTCTTCTCTTTCTCACACTGGTTCTGTGATGAACACACATATAGTCGTACTGCTCTTACACATGATGTTATAATACATAAAATACAAAGCATATGAAAATGAATACAAAATTTGAAGGAGTTAAATTTTGATTTACTTATAGAATCAAAAAAATTATATGTAGCAATATGATTATTTAAATACAAATCAAAAGAAGACATATTAAATATGTTACTACCATACTTGAATTTTCTTCAATGCATGCATAAAGTATTAAAAACTTATAATGAAAGTGACAAACATTTTCTCAAAATTTTGTGCTCCAGATTAACACCCCCGTATAACGTATTCTACGTTAAAAAAACGAACACGAGCCCCTGCTGATTTTTCAAGAAAAGTGTGGAAAAGATACATGTCTTCAAGAATTGCTCAACAAAAGCCAGTCAAGCAAAAACTTAATAGAGCCAAAGCGTAGCCAAGCAATTTCTTTTCTAATACCGTTTAAGCTTAAACGAAACGCTTACAAAGAGCTTAAAGATTTAAGCAATAATAAAAGATGTATAAGTAAGGATGTTTTTTTTTTATTTTTTGACAAAACTAAACTATGATGAAAAGAAGCTTAAGTAATAAGAAGCCGTTAACAGGTAGTAAAACGGCTGAAGTGAAGTTTGGCGAAAAAAAGCCAAATAGAAGAAAATAAAGCAGTAAAATAAGACCGAAATCGGCTTATAGGAGAGAATAAGAGGCAAAAAATTACGCTCTAGAAATTTGGTTACGAAAATAATAAAAGTTTTTAACAAAAGAAATATGAAAACTTTGAATTTCAAGACTCACTTTAAGGATACCTTTTTTTTAACTAAAAAAAATTTGGAATTTTTGTTAGACATAAAAATCAATCGAGAACTCAGGCCTTTATTCTGAGTAGGAGTTTTAACGAACCCTTTCCTTTCTTTAATAAGAAGAAATAAATCCAGCGCCGTGATCTACTTTGCCGCCGCCAGTTTATAATAATAAACAAGTCCAGTTCCCAGTCCATCAGACAGCCAGCCAGGTACTAGAAGATCCGTTCAGCCGTCACTGCATCGATCTCGCTAGCCACTTCACAGTTTGTTCTATATTTAATGACATGTCTGCCACGTTGACAGCTACTGTCATTAGTGTCAAGTAACGGCTAACATGACGCCGCCTTCATCATAAATTGTAACCCTTGCGTGAAATTATCATTGGTGTCATAAAGCGCCGTAAATTATGCTTTGAAAAAAAAAAAAAGAAATCTTTTGTCTACGGTGAGTTTCTTGTTAAATCAAAATGAAATATTTTCATATTCAGATATTTTCTTTAATTTACGAGACACACCGTTGCTTGTGTGTAAAAATGTGAGCTCGTATGTATGGAGCATTCCATACAAACAGACGACAGCACGCAATATTTTCCAAACACTTCAGTGCCTTGTCCGTCAACAGTTGGCGGAGGTGTCAATGTTTGCTTTGCCTGTAGCGGCTCCGATGCTGCCAACTTGTCAGGTAGTTTCACACTGCGACAGCTCCTACCTTTCTTCATACACTGCTGTATGCTTGATAATATGTACGTGGGTTTGTGTGTCGAAGTTGGCTATAAAGTGGCTTCGTTTTGTTTGCTCGCTTGGTAGTATGTAGTAGATTGCTTGAGGCCGAGACCTAGCTTGTTCTCGTCAGTTTACTTTTGTTGTTGATATTTTTTCTTCTACTTTCGCGGCTTTCGTTCAAAGGATACTTTGAAGTGTACACGTGGTTTTATTACGGTCTACCCAAGACGTAAATAAGAGCAAATTGGGCGCACTTTTGTTTACATTCCTTTAAGCGGAAGAGATTTGTTATTGGAATTTTTTTAGTTAAAATTTTCTTTTATACAATTTTCCGCTTTAAAGAGATTGTTTTCAAACTGGATAAAGAATTTGAAAATAAGCTTTGAAAGATATATTCTCTTTATACTTGAAAATATAGGCCATAATCTCTAAAATTTTTCGTTAGAAGACCCGATAAAATACAGAGTATATTGAATATATAGGTTTTCAAACTATCGGGTATTTTTGTAGAGGTTTTTCTTAGAGGATATCTGTCAAGCCAGTTGTCAAAGTAAACACATGTGCTTTACATTTATGTTCAGTAGAGTTTGACAAATTACCATGCTAAGACTTACATCGGAACAACGTTTGCAAACCATGGAAATTTATTTGGAAAACGTTTACAAATTCTCGTTTTGTGCGGTAAGCTTCCACAGCACTTCGCACATATTACGGTGCGCATAGTCGTCCGTCTGAGCAGGTTATACCAAATACGATGAATCAGTTTATGTCTACGTTTACTCTTATGGATAATATTCAGTTAATACGAGCTCATAATGTGCGTACCGAAGAAGCCATCGCCGTTGTAGAAGTGAATGTGACCGTGGATCCAAATTTGTTAACAAGTCGGCGTTTGCCCGTCCAGTACATGGAAGATTTTAAGTAAAGACCTTGGCCTACACCCGTATAAAATCCCACTGGTGCAGGAATTCAAGCCATCAGACCATTGATAGCATAATACGTTCAGTGAATGAGCTGAAAATCAATTGAAAGTGTTTTTGTTGGTTTTTTTTCCGTGGCGTCCGTGGCGTAGTTGGTTAAAGTGCGTGGCCGCTATGTCAAAGAACCTGGAGACCCAGGTTCGAACCCCAGCAGCGACAGAAAATTATTTGAATTAAAATAATTTTTATGTACGGCCGCCACCTCTCTGCAGACAATGGCAAGCCTCAGAGAGTAATCAAAATGCCACGTAAAGCTTCTTGAGAACGAGAACATTCCGTTCATAGCCATTCGGAGTCGGCGTTAAGCCTGTAGGTCCATTTCTCGGTCAATTGTGTACAAACTTAATAACACGCATAACACAATTGATCATAAGAAGCTAGGTCAAAGTCCTTTCAAGGGCTGAAATGGCCAGTTATTTATTTATTTATTTATTTTTTACACGTTGCTTGTATTTCTTGAAGTCTGTAATGTATTCAACACATAATGCACTGTATTGAATACATATTTTATTCTTTTTATAAAGTGAATAAGCTTATATGTAACCAGTACACGCTCACTTTACCCAGTACATGCAGCTTTCGTTCCGTTCTCATACAAGACGAAGTACATAGATTTTACATAGATGTCGATGTACTGATTACATGAGTTTTTCCCTCAGTGTATGCCACAACTTTGACACCGCTTCAATTGATTAGATTATGTACTTCCTACATCCTTTGAGATATGGATGTTGAGCTGTGGATATGACTGTTCTGCGAAGAATACCTCTGAGGCAAGGGCGTAGGCAGGATTAAAATACGGGGGGAAAATACCTCATTAATTTCTTTTAACCATATCTTTCATATCTTTAACATGTCTTTTTACCATATTTAGTTTCAAAGAAAACGGAAAAACCCACATATTAAAAAGGATTAAAAAGGAATTACATATAGAAACTACTTTCGAAGCCACGGTTAAATAAAAAATCTCAGATTTAGAACTGCCCCCTCTGGCTACGCCCTTGCTCTGAGGTGTATATGTAGAGTTCGTTCTACAGCTTTTAGTGGAAATTATGTGAGGCTTATAGGCTTATAGGTCCGAAGTCCTTAGCCAATCGGCATGACCATCTTTTCTGTGGCTACTGACAATAATTAAGGTGAAGACAGTTTGTTAATATAGATTATCAAATAGGTGTAACTACACTAAGGGAAAAAATTATAAATTTATCCAAAAACTTTTTTAATTTATCCAAAAAGCGAGTAATTTTTGCACCAATAATGCATTTGCTTAAATCGACTACGTAAATATTTAAAATTTATTTAACAGTTTTTGAATTAAATAAAATATTAAAATATTTAAACAGAATTAATAAAAAATATATTAAAATTATGCACGCATTTTTTTAAATATCTTTCAAATATTTAAACAAAATAAAACTATCGCATTTAAACAAAATTTATATAAAAATATTGAAATTAAAAATAATATATTTGAACATTTCCCACGAGATGCGTCCATCAAATGCCATTTGGTAGTATATTTTATATTCTTTTTTCGTTCTCTAATTTATAATATTTTTGACAGTTGGTGCAATGTTAGGACACTTAATGTCAAAAATAGTATAAACTATAAAAAGAAAAGTTAAGATAGAGAATAAGAAGCAATTGTGCAGGACAACCGGTTCAAGAGATTCTTGAGAAAATAACCGAGTTGTCACTCCACCCTACATAATTTCATCATGCATTGCAATCACCATCGCACTCACAAATCATATTTGCCAAAAATCCAGGCTATATTACCCTTGCAACATTAACTAAATGAGAACTATAAGAAATCTGCAACTGCAAGAAATATACTGCAGGAACAGAGTGCGATGCTGTTGCTGCTTGTCGGAATATGTGTGTAAGTGTGCGATGCTGTTGCTGCTTGCTTGTATGGAATATGTGTGTACGTGTGTGGTATAAATAGAATTCAAATACGAGAAAAAAGACTTGTAAGGAAAACATTTGATTTATACACGTAAATATTTAAATAAAATTTATACTCAGGCGTGGATAATACTAATATGCGTTATTTCCCTTAGTGTATATATTTTAATTTTTGTATTATTAACCTGGTGATTTGCTGAAAGGGAAGCTGGTTATTGCACATATTATCTTAACATATATGATAATAGACCCTACAGATCTTGTTAAAATAAAATCCGGTGTCCTTTCACCTAGCGGACACCGCATCGTAATTTTTATGCAGTTAGCAAGTGTGTGTTGAACCGGAGTTACAGCGAGTCTTCAGTAAGATACGTCCAAGTTCCATTCTCTATGTTGATGAAAGAGGCACTATAGTGTTCTTTCGATAAAATTGTAGATAAGGTAAGATAAGGTAAGATAAGATAAGGTAAGGTAAGATAAGATAAGATAAGATAAGATAAGATAAGATAAGATAAGATAAGATAAGATAAGATAAGATAAGATAAGATAAGATAAGATAAGATAAGATAAGATAAGATAAGATAAGATAAGATAAGATAAGATAAGATAAGATAACATAAGATAAGATAAGATAAGATAAGATAAGATAAGATAAGATAAGATAAGATAAGATAAGATAAGATAAGATAAGATAAGATAAGATAAGATAAGATAAGATAAGATAAGATAAGATAAGATAAGATAAGATAAGATAAGATAAGATAAGATAAGATAAGATAAGATAAGATAAGATAAGATAAGATAAGATAAGATAAGATAAGATAAGATAAGATAAGATAAGATAAGATAAGATAAGATAAGATAAGATAAGATAAGATAAGATAAGATAAGATAAGATAAGATAAGATAACATAACATAACATAATATAACATAAGATAAGATAAGATAAGATAAGATAAGATAAGATAACATAACATAATATAACATAAGATAAGATAAGATAAGATAAGATAAGATAAGATAAGATAAGATTAGATAAGATAAGATAAGATAAGATAAGATAAGATAAGATAAGATAAGATAAGATAAGAAAGTTAAGGTAAATTAAGGTAACTTAAGGTAAGGTAAGGTAAGGCAAGGTAAGGTAAGGTATGGTATGGTAAGGTAAGGTAAGCTTAGATAAGTTAAGTCAAGTTTAGGTTAGATTAGTTAAGTTAAGGTTGGGTAAGATAAGTAAAGGGTAGGTTAGGTTACATATTGTAAGGTAAGGTTAGATTAAGAAAGTTAGGAAAAGAAAAGATATGTTGAATTATGAATAGTGGCGATCACTCTTGGCAAAAAATTTGAAATTCATTATCGATATCTGATAGAAGAACAAGGCCTTATATTCTGTCCTTATTATTAAGTAACTTCACTTAACTGGTAAGAGTCAGAGAGACCAGCAATAAAGGAAATTTTTTAGATATATTTTTTATGGAGAGAAAAGTAGCTCTCATCTTCTGACAGAACCCAGTCGAGATCAGAGAGATTAAAAACCCCCCCAAAGATTTGAGAATATTTAATGAATCCATCTAAGATCTCATAGAGAATCGACTAATTCAAGCTGATAGCCAAACACAGGTTGAAAAGGGCATATATTGCACTCAAGAATGTATAAATTATGTTTTGAGAAACTTATTTTAGCGCAAATAAATTCAAAGTTTGCAGATTGGGAACTTTTAACCATTGCAGGATCAAAGCTTTTATGAAATGCCAAAAGTGCACTATGACCAACGGCATGGTCATCTTTATCAAGTCCATCGTGCCGATAAACCCCATAATAACTTTGGACAAAATAAATTTGTTATTCTTGTTGTTTGAGCCGATATTGGTATCTGTACTGGCAAATATACCATCCAGAAGTTTGAAAGTGTTAAGGAGTAAAGAAGAATTTTCAAGTCGACTTACATGTTGGTAGTAGAGAAAGTCAAATAATGGATTAGATCCACATTGACTTGATTAAGTATTAAAACAAATTGCTCGTGAAAGTGATTGAAAGTATGACACAAATACATAACTTGCGCAGGAAGACTTTATTTTCGAATCAATACTTTAAGGTTTGATTTAGTTTTAACTTTTTAACAAATTGTAGTCGGGGTTTTTTGCAAATATCCTGCAAAAAGAAGAACGTTGTGGAGAACCTGAGACGAGAAAGGCCATCTCTGCGGTCTGTATCTAAAAAAGAATTTATATCAATTCCAATGTACCAGGTAGTAGAGGGTCTCAAAAAGGACTTACGAGTTTACTGGTTGCTAAGGGATCACAATTTAAACTGGAACATACGGATAGGGGTTAATAGTAAGAGAGCGGAAAGAACTTGGCTAGATGTTTAATTAATATTTGTATGGTAATTCGTGTTGGAAGATAGTTTAAAAGACACGATTATGATGGGACATATTTTCTTCAGATTGGTAGTAGAGAAGTTGTTGTTGGTTTGAGGTTGGCCCAATCGCAAAAGTTGAGGGACGCATGGAGAGTATACAGACATATTACAGACTTATCAGTTTAATATGCCGATATAAACTTACCCGTTAGTTAGTTCTTTCGACAAGATAATGATCTTAAACATACTGTCGGTGATACTAAGATGTAGTAGCCCGGACAAAATGAGCTTATAACATCCTACATATGTTTCACTTGATTGGCCCTTCTTTCCCACTTATCTATCATCCCATTTTTTGAATCAAGGCAGACTTGACTAAAATGGAATAACACCCAAGAGGAATAATTCCGTTTCCTCTTAATTATAGTCTTACAAGTCAAAGTTTTTTCTATATATTTATGAAAAGCTTTTTTCAAAATTATTAGAAATTTTTCAAAATATTTTTCCTCTCTTCTATTATCATCCACACAAGTCATAACCACAAGCATTTAACTGGTGATTACTGATGATGGTCAATCGTTTAAGTGTGTCTGCAAACAAAATATTTACTAGCTCAATATAATTTAATCGTTTGTTATTCTATTAAGCGTGAAAATTGTATTGTTAGCTTTTAAATTGCTGTGGTTTTATTGCTCTTGTCTTTGTGTTTCTTGTTGTTGTGTCGTCGTTTTCTCTTGTTATTTCTTGCCACAAAGTGAAAGACATCTTAAGTCTATCGACATTCAATTATCCATGCAAAAAGAGTCTTAAGAGATTTAAGAGTTTGTTGCAAGCAGACCACCACAAGAGCTTTCAGCTTCAAATACCTCAAAACGAAAAGAAAGTTAAATGCAAATCAATCTGAATGACTTACTGCAAGTGCATTGATATTTTATTAAGTATTTATTGAAAGTATCTACATTAAATGATGCATGACTGAGGCAATTAAATTTGTTTGAATCAAAAGCATAATAATGCACAGGTACAGAAGTATTTATATTTTCAAGATATTAATATTCAAGATATTTTATGGTAGCTATGAGAATTAACTTATAACAATTTATTAAAAATAATTAAATTGAAATTAAATCTTAAGGTATTATGTATATTCTTAAGTTACATTTGAAATGTCGAATTAATTTCGTAAGTATGTATTTGCTATTCGGTCTTAATTAAGACTGCTTTGCAGATGAATTAAGGAGAGCATAGGTATTTTCAAAGGGGAGCTTTAATTTCATTAACATGGTAGGCCACATGACTTCCTGATTGAATTTTCTAATTTATTTGCGGATTTTTGTTCGCATGCGAATAAAAAGTTTTTTACCAAAATAAAATAATTTAGCCTTTTATTAGGAAAAACTGTGTTATCGCAATTAAAATTCGTAAATATCCCAATTTTTCTATAATATCTTTTCGACACATTAGAGCAGTGGTTCTCAAACTATTTTTGTCGTGAAACCCTCAAATAGTTTGCCAATTATCGAGGAATCCTGAATATTTTTTAAACAACGACTTTTACAATTTAATTAGATAGTAAATGAAAAGAGTATTTTATTGAATTAAACAAAACTTTACAAAAAAAAAAATTCATCATAGAAATATTTAATAAAAATACAAAACATTAACTTAAAAAAAAAAGAGTTGGCTGTGCCGTGGACACACCCGTAGGTTTTGACGTGACGAAGTTTCTTGCTGTTGTTGTTAATGTTGATGTTGATGTTGATGTTGATGTTGATGTTGATGTTGATGTTGATGTTGAGGTTGATGTTGATGTTGATGTTGATGTTGATGTTGATGTTGATGTTGATGTTGATGTTGATGTTGATGTTGATGTTGATGTTGATGTTGATGTTGATGTTGATGTTGATGTTGATGTTGATGTTGATGTTGATGTTGATGTTGATGTTGATGTTGATGTTGATGTTGATGTTGATGTTGATGTTGATGTTGATGTTGATGTTGATGTTGATGTTGATGTTGATGTTGATGTTGATGTTGATGTTGATGTTGATGTTGATGTTGATGTTGATGTTGATGTTGATGTTGATGTTGATGTTGATGTTGATGTTGATGTTGATGTTGATGTTGATGATGTTGATGTTGATGTTGATGTTGATGTTGGTGTTGGTATTGGTATTGGTGTTGGTGTTGGTGTTGGTGTTGGATTTGGAGTTGGTGCTTTTCGTTTAGCTTTTTTTTTTGCTTCCCCATTGGTTGTGCTCTAATTTCAATTAATCCAGCAAAAGTGATGCATATGCGTCACATTAGGCGGTTCCCTGAGGGTTTTTGACACGCCGTCAAATTTTTTTTCTATTTTTGTCATATGCCCGAAGACCTCACCTTTGTTTTCGTTCCTTAAAATTTACCGTTGCACCAGTAGTCACAGAGTTAAAAATCCATGCAACGTTTTTTCATGGCTGTAGCATTTTTACTGCATTATGTGATTGCATCCCTGAAATCATGACAACAAAATTTTTTTTGTAATTTAGTTGTGAAGCGTAATAACACATCCCTGCTGTCGTAAAACAAAATTTACTGTAGCACTCCTCTTGAGTGAGTATAATTCCATGCAACGATATTACATTTCTGTTACATAAGCTGCTATATTCACGACCTGACGACGCCGGAATTTTTTTTTTATTTTTGTCGTAAAGCCATGTATAAAAACTTTATTTTCCTTTTTAAACTTTTATCGTAGGTTATATACTCATTGAGTAAAAATTCAATGCAACGCCGCTGCATGAATGTTGCGTTATCGATCTTTGAGCGGCTCTCTCAGCGTCCCCATGATGTCAGACATTTTTTGTCTAAATTTGTTGTGAGGGTTTCCAGTAGGTCTTTATTCGCGTATCGTATTTTTAATCCTAGCACTAATACTCAGCGAGTAATAATTCCATGTAACAAATTTTCAGTTGCGTTGCTTACGTTGCTCCCACTACGTTACTATGCCGTATTAAATTTTTTTTTTGTTTTTTTAATATAGTCAAAGAATTAACCTTAATGGTCATACTATTTTTTTAATCATAGCTCTTATACCCAGCGAGTAACAATTCAATGAAACGCAGATGAATTTTTAAAAAATTAATTTTTCAACTTTTTTGGAAACTAGAGCAGTACAACGTAACTTCGTCACGTCAATAAATGAAAAAACTTAAATGTTAAGAATGCAGCTGCTTCTTTGACTCCATGATTCTCTTAAAATTTGGCGTTATGTTTGATAACTGAACTCGCAGGTCTGATACAGCATCAAGTTTTTTTTTCGATATTTGGTTTTTGTCGCAAGATATTTTGATGACCCAGCATCACACAAATAAGTGTTTGCAAATTGCAATAGAATTCGATTGGCTCTTTTGATAAATTTGGATATTCATCGAATACCACTGTGGGGAACAAATACCGGTAAATTTGAATTTAAATTTGTTTAGGGATTCCGATCACTTCCGGTACTACTGAGATACGCGTCCTTTTGTTAATAGCTAAAAGTGAATTTTTCGTTTTTTTATAATGTCTGAAAGTATTCAACAACGCAGTTCCATTAAATTTTGTGTGCGGATTGAAATTTATACTGCCGAAAAGTTGAAACTGTTGCAGAAGGCCTTCGGTGAGCAAGCTCTATCGAAAACAAGAATTTATGAGTGATACAAAATGTTCAAAGAGGATCGAGAAACGACCAGGACGACCATCAACATCAACTTATGAGCTACATGTCAACAAAATCAAAGAATTGGTTCTCCAAAATCCAATTGGTTCTCCACCGGACTTCACCATGTGACTTTTTTATTTTCGCTTAACTCAAGAGACCACTCCGTAGACACCGTTTTGAATCAATAGAAGATATAGAACCGAAACAAAGAAGTAATTGAATGTAATTAACAAAAGTACGCGTATCTCAAACACTAATAAATATTTTGCGAAGTAATTTGGCACAGATGCCAGTGACAGTAGTACCAACTTCAAAATAAAAACATTTTTGCTCAAAATAACGTAAAAATAAAAAAAAATAATAAAAAAAGCCCCACTGATAAGGTGAAGGGAGTAAATACAAAAAAAAACAGATACAGAAGTTTCGACTATGTCGTAACACAAGACGTAGAATTATTCAATTCGCTTTTGATGACATCTCTTTTAAAAACTATTTAGCAAAATATTTATTCCATACACCTGAGCATATGACCTTTAAAAGAGTGCCGGAGAGGGTTAATATGTATGACCGACCCCATTACTTTTGCAAAAGGAATATTTTTGCCTTTGACACCTATTCCCTCCGACTACTCCCTAGGGGCGGCTCCCATACAAATTTTATGGTTTTGTATATTTATTCCATACACCTGAGAATGTGACCTTTAAGAGAGTGCAGGAGAGTGTAAATATGTATGAGCGACCCCCATTACTTTTGCAAAAGGAACATTTTCGCCTTTGACACCTTTTCCCTCCGACCACTCCTTAGGGGGGCTCCCATACAAATTTTATGGTTTTTGTATATTTATGCCATACACCTGAGCATATGACCTTTAAGAGAGTGCCGGAGAGGGTCAATATGTATGACCGATCTCCATTATTTTTGCAAAAGGAGCATTTTTTCCTTTGACACCTATTCCCTCCAACCACTCCTTAGGGGGGCTCCCATACAAATTTTATGGTTTTTGTGCCGGAAAGGGTTAATATGTATGATTGACCCCCATTACTTTTGCAAAAGGAGCATTTTTTCCTTTGACACCTATTCCCTCCGACCACTCCTTAGGGGGGCTCCTATACAAATTTTATGGTTTTTGTATATTTATGCCATACGTGCCTCTCTTAAAGATCATGAGCATATGATCTTTAAGAAAGTGTCGGAGAGGGTTAATATGTATGACCGACCTCCATTATTTTTGCAAGAGGAACATTTGTGCCTTTGACATCTATTCCCTCCGACCACTCCTTAGGGGGGCTCCCATACAAATTTTATGGTTTTGTCGATAAAACCGGAAACTGTCGATAAATAGGTAGCAAGTTTAAGAAAACAAAAACATCAAATGTTGGCTTTATATTTCGTGTAATTGTGTAAAATTTATATAAGGTAGAGAGTTCTAACATGAATTTTTGTCGCATTGAGGATCAAGCAGACCAACAAGTGCTAACATCAACATTGTACGATCAGTACTTTAGGCCCACCAAAGGCTCAAAAAGTTATATAAATACCGACACCTGTTCACTATCAACCACCCTACTTACCTCCGAGAATGACGTATTCTACGTCAAAAAATCATTAAAGGGAGTACAGAAGAAGGTTAATATGTTTTGGAGACCTATTCCCTTCGACCACTCCTGATGGGGGTATTAAGCAGCATATTGAAGTTATCCATAATGTGCTCCAACATTTGGAACATGTTACTATTTTTATACCCCTACGTTTTATTTAATTTTTGGAAGTAAACGTTATTTTCTGTCCCTGTGTTTTTATGATTCTGCTTGTTAGTATCAGAACGTATCTGATGCTTACCGCGTAAGCAGCTCAATTTTGGAGTTGCTTAATTTTCTGCCTGAAGATGTAAGCCAAACATTCAACAAGTTTGAGGCAACATTGTTGCTTAGAACTCATCGCAACATATTTTGCTTGACTTATGATTTGCTTATTTTTAAGCATATACGAAACCAGTTGTAAACTTTCCGACGAAAATGTGAATATATTAAACACCATTCTTATTTTATTTTTTTTTTTTATGAAACCAAATTTGTGACGCGGAACCCCTAAATTTTTTTTTACACACTTTAGAAACCACTGACCTAGATGGTCAAGAATCTTCTAAGGTTGCAACCGAAATTGGGATATTTCTTGGAGTAGTGCACAAAATATACATTTTTCTTTTCTGCTTCGACCCATAGATGGGAACTGTTAAATCGTGAAACAAAGTCTAAAATTGGCATTAAAAAGTTTAAGCCGGATCAGATATGTGACATTATGAAAATTTTCAGAAGTTTTAACGAAAATGCAAAAGAGAAAGTTGATTTCCGAAAAGAGGTACGCAATTTATTTAATAAACTGGCAAAACTCGAAACTGCATTTTTAATAACTTTTTTGAAAAGAAATTTTTGGATAGATTTCATCTTCTATCTTTATATATAAAAAAGGAGCTTATGTTTGTAAGGCCGCAATAGACTCCTAAACTACTCATCCGATTAGCATGAAAATTTGTGTATAGAAGTTTTTTGGTACGATCATCAATTTTGATCCACCTTGAACACCAGAGGGCGCTGTAGTACAAATTTTTTACAAAACTGCCTAAAACTCATAAACTGCTAATGCGATTAGAATGAAAAGTGGTATACAGTGAGTTTCATGTACGTTGAGTGTTTTGCTGCTATCATTTTTGACCTATCTTGAACACCAGAGGGCGCTATAGTACAAATTTTTTACAAAACCACCTAAAACTCCCAAACCGCTCATGCGATTAGAATAAAAATTGGTATATAGTAGTTTTCAGTTACGATGAGTTTTTTAGCTCTGTCTTTTTTGACCCACCTTGGACACCAGATGGTGCTGTAGTACAATTTTTTTACAAAATCGCATATTTTTAGTTGTTTTCTTAGGTTACATATTCAGATATTTACAAAATATAAAATATTTCTTAAATTAAGTAAAATTAAAAAAATGTCCGTTATTTTGACATCAAAAACATGAACATATCTTGAAAACTATGAAAAATTTTACTACAACGATATATTTAATGCAACATCGTTGCTTAATAATGAGAAAAAAACAATCAGAAATTTAAATTTGTGACTTTCGATTCAAATATCTCCGCTGCATTTGTATACATTTTGTTAAATTTTTTTTTGTCTTAAAGCTTCATCAAAGTACTATGAAAACCTTATTGCAAAAATACCGTTAGTTGAGTATATATATATTAAATTTTTTTTTCAAAAAAGGTCTAAAATTTTAGATTTTTCCTCAAAAAAAGGCTCAAAATTTGTTTTTGTTGTAAAACTTATTTAAATACAAATTCACAAATTGTCAATTCTATTTAAAAGTTATAACATTTGTAAACAAGAGTTATTTCAATTTTGCGCAAAAATTAAAAAACATTTTTGTGATTCAAAAAACAAGGGATTGATTTTTTCGGACAAAATTTTTTTTCCAATATTGTGTTTTTATATTTTTTTAAAAATATAAAAGCTAAGAAATTAATTTATTAGAAAAAATTATCTTAGTATCTCTTACCAATCAAAAGTTATAACCAATAATCTTTATCCAAAATATATATGTATACAAAAAGCAAAACGCTGTCTGTGTGATGGCTGCCCAGTAAAAAAATATAGGATCGCTCCCATAAGGATCAACAAGGGAGCGCTCTCTTGTTGTTTTATGGGAGCAAAAAGCGAGCACTTTGCGGTAGAGCTCCCTTACTGTTTTCTTGGAGCAATAGGCGAGCAAATAATGCAAAAATAAGAAAACTAAGTGAGGGAAGAATATTTTTAAAATATCCCCTCACTTTTTGTTGTAAAAAAACATTTCAAAAGCTCCTTTATTGATCTATTAGGATCAAAATGTGAGCAAACAGTGTGTTATAAAAGCACTAATTGACGAACAAAATGGTAAATGCAAAAGCAATTGTAACGGTTAATTTGGGCATAAAATATTTGGAATGCAAAACTACAAAAAAGAAAAAATATGCGAAGACGCGTGCCAACGACCTAATAGTATTTTGACAGCGGTAGCGATTAAATGTGATTTAAAAAAGTTATCTTAAAAATTGTAAGCTTGTGCAAATAAAAAAAAAAAATAAATATATAAATAGTATGAATTAAAAACAAGAGGCATTATAAAAAATTAAATAGAAAATATAAGTGAAAAACTTGATAAGAAAATTCAGTCAGTGACACGGCTGAAAAAAAAATTAAACTTGTGATATTGCAGAAGAGATAAGTGAAAGTGTCGGAGAGATCCGATCCAAGATTGAAAATCCGACTTTGTTATTTGTTTGGTAATTTAAGTAATATAATTCAATTTATTTATCAACTTATAATAATTATATTCCAGAAGCATTAAAGGAAAATTTTTAAAAAATCATTCAGGATATGAGAAGGCCATCAAATACGCCTTTAGGAAGGCGAAACTTTCCTTCTTGTTATCGGCAAACATATAGAATTAAGACAAAAATATATTTATTAAGTTTTTTATATTATTTATTGAATTCAATTTGGTCTCTATCTTTTAAAAATTTAGAAATTATTAATATTTATATTTTTCTTAAAATAAAATGTAACTTATTTTTATTATTATATTAAAAAAATACTCCACTAAATATCGCCATGGTTCAGGAATTGAGTGCTCCATTACATAAGACAATGGATCACACATTGATCGCTCCTTATCCGCTCCTTTCGGATGTCATATGGAGCGCTCCATTGCACATCGCAATGGATCATATATTGATCGCTCCTTATCCGCTCCTCTGGGATGTTATAAGGAGCGCTCGCCTTCCTAGGACATGCAATGTTAAAAGAGAGCACAAAATGCACTCAGCTTGGATCAATAGGGAGCAATCCACTGCTCCTCAGGGAGCACTCCCGGATCGCTCATAGGATGATCCACTTTTTTACTGGGTGGAAACTTCACAATTACTGAGCCGATAGAGCTGACATTTTGGCAGCACATTTTTTTCAAGTACAAGATGGCTTAAATTTCTGTCACACCCCGTTTTAGCGCCCACAAATCAATAAAAATGCTATATTTCCTAAGGTTTTCGTCGATTTGGCTACATTTTGGTAATTTAGTTTGTATGCTCACTGTCGGCAACTGTACTAAAACTGGGTAATGTCCATCTACTAGAAAACTGGGATGAGCATTATATAAGAGGGTGTGGCTCCACCCATACAGTTAAAATTTGTATTATCGAATAGCTTTGAAAGTAAAAGTAGCAATACTTACATACAAACTCAAAATGGAGTTACTATTTGGTGATCTCCTGCTACTGGGAAACTGTAACGGTCAGTGGAAAATAACAGTGGTGTCAAACTATGAGTCTAAGAAAAGTTATGAATACACATATTATGTTCCCATATAGTTGCAGGGTGCAGCAACGCGCGCCGGGAAAAGCTAGTTTAGTTAATAAAAAAATTCCAATCACTAGCTATGAAGCGGAGCGCTCTTTCTTCCGAATGTCGCTTATAGAAAACAAATATAGGACAACAATGTCGAAATATCGACTAAATCACTTATCACTTCTTTCCGTACGTTGTGATTAAAAACAATGCTTTGAGAAAATAAAAGAATTTGCAGCACAAAAGTGCAGAAAGGTTGCTTTATAATGTACTAGCGATACCCGACGCGCGTTGCTGCACCCGGGAAGTATACAAAAATAAATAAATAACTGGCCATTTCAGCTCTTGAAAGGACTTTGACCTAGCTTCTTATGATCATTTGTGTTGTGCGTATTATTAAGTTTGTACACAATTCACCGAGAAATGGGCCTAAAGGTTTAACGCCGACTCCGAACGGCGATGAACGTAATGTTCTTATTCTCAAGAAGCTTTACATAGCATTTTGAATACTCTCTGAGGTTTGACATTGTCTGCAGAGAGGTGGTGGCCGTACAGAAAAATTATTTTAATTCAAATGGGTCTCCAGGTTCGTTGACATAGCGGCCACGCACTTTAACCAACTACGCAACGGACGCCACATCCGGGAAGTATATTGGAAATAATAAGTAAATTCAAAATTTTCTTAGACAGATAGTTTGACAGCACTGTCATTTTTCACTGCCCGTTACAGTTTCCCAATAGCAGGACATCACCAAATAGTAACTCCATTTTGAGTTTGTATGTATGTACTCTTACTTTTACTTCCAAAGCTGTCCGATATTATAAATTTTAATTATATGGGCGGATCCACACCCCCCTATAAAAGCCCATCCTAACTTTCTAGTGGATGGACATTATCCAGTTTTAGTACAGTTGCCGACAGTGAGCATACAAATTAAATTACCAAATTGTAGCCTAATACGGCCAAAATCATCGGTCAAGCATTTTTATTGATTTGTGGGCAGTAAAAGGGGGTGTGGCAACCCATTTTTAATACAGTTGCCGACAGTGAGAATGCAATCTAAATTACCAAATTTTAGTCTAATATCACCACATCTTTCCGAGATATAGAATTCTTATTAATTTGTGGGCTGTAAAAGGGGTGTGGCAACCTATATTTAGTACAGTTTCCGACAGCAAGAAAACAAAAGTAATTACTAAATTTTAGTATAATACCACCAAAACCTTCTGATATATAGAATTTTTATTGATTTGTGGGCGGTAAAAGGGGTGTGGAACAAAGACCGTTTATACATAAAAACCTTCGTATTGACGTCACCTTTCATGGGAAATTTCCAGAAACAAAATCGGTTCACCCATTACAGAGAACATCAATTTCATACACAATACAACTTATTTTTATATATATAGATATAGATATAACAAAAACCATACAGAACCATACAACCATACAGGTCGAACGTTTCATATTAATTATGTTTATCATATTAAATAAATATAATATTTTATTGTCCTATTTTTTCCAATATCTCTCTATAGAAAACCAGTTTTTGAAAAAATGGCAATTATTTGGGTTATAAGGAAGGCCCATAATTATAGTATCATATTAGCCCAGGGCCGCACAAATTCTGGTTCCACCCCTGACTTCAAGTCTTAAATATTGGAGAGTTTTCAATTTCAATTGATTAGGAATGAGGAAAAAATGAAGAAAAGGTTAAAACGTAAAAACGTGGCCTGGTGGGATTTGTGGATGTTTGTTGTTGTGAATAATGTTGTGGATGAAGACAAGTTCGTGGATGAGATTGTCTTATAACTTGAACTGACTGAGGTAATGGCAAAACACTTTCCTCAGATACAAATTCACATGTTTCTACGGCTTTCCACCACGCATAGAACATCCTACACTTGTCTCACTTGATTGCCCCTTCCTTCCCACTAATCTATCATCCCATTTCAAGCCAAGGCAGACTTGACTGAATAGGTATTGCACCTGAAATCCTTAGTTTAAAGCTAAAAAAAAATTCTTATATCCATAATATTATATAAAATGAAAGTGAAAATTGTTTGTTGCCGCTAAACTACAAAACTACTGGTCCGATTTTTATGAAATAAGTTTTAAAAGATCTCATTTGTGCTACAAAAGGATATAGGGGTATTTTTTTTGCAATGCCATGTATTACTTGATCGTAAGCTTTTCATGCGTTTGTGCTGCGAGAGTTTCAATAAGCTCCATATTGCTCTCTACTCTACTCTGTTTGTTCTCAACAAGCACAACACAACTAAATAAACAAACAAATAGATATGCATACATACTTTGGATCAAAGTAAATTCTCATGTATTGTTGAAATTAGTTTTGTTGTGGTGAATTAATCCAACACAGTTTTGTTAAAAGGGGATTCACTGACCACCTGCAGCATGTTCAGGAATTTATTGTTTTATATGGAGTTTTTCCAATCTATCTCTCTACACTTTCAATGAGACTCAATCCGACTTGATGTATAGTATATATGTACAGTGACGGACAAAACTGTTCATAAAACTCTTGCACAACTGCATTTGTTTCATAAAATATATTTATTTTAACATTTTTGGTATTCAAAATATCTTGTAAAATTATTAAGTAAAGTAAAGTATTTATTAAGTAAATGAACAAAAAAGTTAAGCATAAAAACAAAAAAGCTCGGTTTTTTCACAGAAATTAGAATAACATTGTTATGAACAATTTTGATCTTTATAATGAATTTTTAACATTTTTTGATAATCTTAATTCTTTGTGGCATACTTTCAACTAAATTTGTAAGCACAATTGGACTTATATTTTGCCACGCCCACAGTGCTCTCTCTCATAGTTCATCTACGGTGCTAGGCAATTCGTTCTGGCTAAACATCTTTCGTTTTGAAATTGCCCACAGACGTTCAATGGGGTAACCCCCATTGGGGTTTATATCAGGCGATTGGGATAACCAATCTAAAATCTTGATACTATTTGTAACAAACCATTTTTCAGTTATCTTTGCCGTATGTTACGGGTCGTTGTCTTGAATAAAAATGTCATTTTGACCCGGCTCGATCCCAAAAATATCAAGATTAGGCAAATAAGGGTCCTCTAGAATGGTGATTTAATCAGTCGCTCGCATTATAGCTCTTATTCGACGAAGAATTCTCACCTGATTTGCAAGAAAACAGCCCAACGGCATCAAAGTGCCACCTCCGAATTTAAAGGTTTCATTAATATTCCGGTCCGTTACTCCCATTCTCATATCTACCCATGTCCACAAGCGTAAATCGGAGTCAACCCGGTTGATTTTTGTTTCGTCAGACCAAGGTGACTTTCTTCGAATCTTCTAAGCTCCAATTTTAATTTTTTTTTTTTTTTTTTTTTTTTTTTTTTTTTGCAAAAATTAACCTTTGTTGCCGCTTACTCAAAAAAGGTTTGTTAACCTTGGTTTTTGCAATTAATCCACTATTTACAAGACTTCTTGGAATAGTTTTGTCACTTACATTCACTCCATAGGCATTCTTAAGGACGTCATTTGATTCGGTGGTAGTGTTTGTAGCTCCAGTTATTATCAGCCGCTTCGCAATTCTTTCTTGGCCTGGTGATAGCTTCTTTGGGCGTCCCTCATTTTTTTTTTTAATCGGTATATTATTTAACTCATTTTTTATTTTATTTATCATTCCGACTGAAATTTTATATTTATTTTTAGTAATTCGAACTTTTTTTCAATTAACGGAATATAATTCTCATTTCGTAGAAAATTAACCAAAACGTGAGAATGAAGGAATATGATAACCAGGGTTGCTATGATGTAAATTAGTAGTTCAAAGTGAAGTTATGTAAAACAGCTTGTATTGTGAACAGTTTTGTCCGTCACTGAATGTAAGTATATTTGTTTTGCGGCTGTGTATTTGTTGACTGAGATTTTCCTGTTATTTATCTATACTATTATATATTATTATATAAGAGGAACAAATAGATGACTTTTTACTTTTATTGAAGTGACATTGTGTGATTCAATCAGTTTTTTTATAAATTGGTAAAGATAAGCTATTCATAAAGAGAAAACGTCCTTGGTTAAGCCGCGGACCACTGTGACCTGCTAGTCTTTAATATTTTTTACTATTTAACTAGTTAATTGCCAGTTTTATGTATCTAAAGGTATTTACGAAGACTAAATTCATAAACTGAAGACATTCTTCTTTTGAAGACAGCCAACAGAAACTACCTTTGTAGGCCTTCTGAAAAGAAATTCCGATTGTTAATTAGTTAACAAAGAGATAGAAATTCCTTTTGAGATAGAAAAACTAAATAAAAAAATCAGATATTTCTACATTTTATTCACACATCTAAAAAATGAAAGAAATTATATGCTTAAGTAGAAGGTTTTGAGATGATATTAAAGCTTAAAATAAAACTGCAGTTTCAATTTTCATGAAACAAAAAACGGAGAGTGAACAAATACTTCTGTTGATACAGTAATCAACAGCTATTGTGTCCATCTGCACGTCTGTCTGTCCTAGACATTCATTGTCTATTTGTCCCCCTTGACTGTGACTATGACGGACAGAAGCTGGAATGCGGCAGATACACTTCATACATTTTTCAGATGTTCCGCTGTGTTGAAGTGGATTTTCCACTTGGCGCGCTTGCGGCAACGTGTTCCCGGCCAGCAATTATGTAAGTCAGCAGTCGATGGACGATGGACCAAACCAGCAACAAAAAATCAACAAAAATCGAAAAAAAAATAAAACCAACTGTATGAATTATAAGATAGAAAAAAGCACTTGAGCTGCTTTTTAGGTTGGCAAGAGTGAGATAGCGGTAGAGTGAGTGATAACAACTGCAACTGCCGGCCGGCGTTTAGTTGGCGTTCTAAGAGATGCAATATCCAGATACAATTTAAACAAGCACAGCACAAGCTACGGTAACTCAATATTATTCAATAGATCGCGTACAATTGCATTATTTAGCATATTTTATGTGCAACAAATTTGTTGTTGTTGTTGCTGTTGTTAAGGCTGAATTTGTTTTTTATTATGACTACGTACTAGCAAGCGTGCACGTATGGGAAACAAGTTGCTATCTCAAAGATGCATTATGCACCAAAGTATCTGGAGCGCATTAGAAGAGCAAGCGGCAATTGAAAAAATCTTCTTTGTAGAAGGCGCTGTTGAGGGGAGGCCAGCTCAACAGAATGCTGCTGGTTGGTAGCTTGTGTATCGTGCTAGCTGGATGTTGTATATCTTAAAGATGCATCAGCATATGTTGTGTATGGCTGTGTGCGCGAATGACTAACGACTAGATATAAATATTTACTGACCTGTGTTGCTGTTAGATAAACAGTTAGCTGTGTAAATAAAATAAATAGTTATAAGTACAAAAACAAACAATTGGAATTTCAATTGAAATTTGATGTTGATTGAAATGCAAAAACAAAATCTTGCAGTTGTTTACAGAACAAAAATGTATAGCTAATGGATATGGACGAAAAAAAAAAACATTTCAAATGTAACTCAATAACTCAACTGGCAGCTAGTTGAAGCAGTCATGGTAAAATATGTGTTTGATTTGCAATTTTTTGTTGCTCAAGGCCAAATTGCATTGCATGAATGACTAAGACGAAAATCTGAAAATTTTAAATCAGTCACATTATTAAATATTTTCGATTTTGGCCTTGCGAAACCTGGGACAAAGTTCTAAAAACTTTGCAGCAAATACTGTCAAGACATCTGATAAATTGCTTGAACTTTTTTCTGAAATCAGCACTTTTCTGCATTTAAAGTTATGTTAACATTTTTCACCTGTTATTTGTATCGTCTTTCATTTTATTGCTCCCCTCTATTGTGATTTCTTTCTTCCCTTTTTTAGCATTTAATGATGTAACTTGTAGATATTTTTTTTTCAACCTCTTCTACTAAGTTCGTTCATCTGAGTCGGTTTCTTTAAAGCGCGAACAAAAACATAAAATTTAATTAATTGTTACTTTGATTATTACTTTCTTTGTTTTTGTTTTTTTTTCATTTTGTGCTTCATTTTGTTTTGACCTAAGATGTCATAAATTGGTTAAAAAACATGTTTTTTTTCGTTTTTGTCGACTATAATTGACTTTAATTGTTCAGATAATATAATTAAAGATTTCTCTTTGTGAGGTCTTAGGTAAGTTCGAAAAGAAGTTACATGTTGTTAATTGAAAAACCAGTACCTACGGCCAACTACCTACCGCCAACTAAAAACAAAACATTTTTAAACGAAATTTTTTTTTCAAACATTTTTATTTCTACAAAACAATTTCAACTATTATCCACTACAGTGGGTAGGTCTCCATTACAAAAAAAAGAAACGTTTGAAAGTGCACCCCTTATTATAAAGATGACCTCGAGACAACTCCAAAAAACAAAAACGATTTTTTTTTTTTTAAAACAACGACTTAGAGATATATAGTCTTATATAGGGTGTTTTTTTAGCTCCATGAGAAGTTTCGATGGTTGTTGTCTAACACATGGTCTAATAAGTCCCGAGACTAACTACTAGGTGGCACCTCTAACGAAATATCGATATAAAATTTCGATAGTACCAACCTTCAAACAATACGTGTAAAAACTTTATGACAATCTAACGTTTAGTTCAGAACTTGCAGTGATTTAAGTGACGGTATTGTTGATATTTTCAAAATAATGGATTCAAACCAATTATGTGTTTTGATTTATCACTGTTTTGTGATGGGAAAAAATACCGTCCAAGCTGAGCAATGGCTTCGAAAGTGTTATTCGGACTCTGCTCCGTCAAAAGTAACCATTTGCCGATGGTATGCTGAGTTTAAACTTGGTCGTACAGACACAAATGATGCTGAACGTTCAGGACGCCCAAATGAGGCAGTTGTTCCACAAAACATAAAAAAAGTACACAATATGGTATTGGCCGACCGTAAAGTGACGGTGCGCGAGCTATCTGAGGCTCTGAAGCTAGCGAAACGCAGTGTGAGAACAATATTACAGAAACATTTGTCGATGAGAAAGCTGCTTTCCAAATGGGTGCCGTGTTTTCTCACACCGGACCAAAAACAACAACTTGTCGATCATTCGGAGAGCTATTTGTAAAGAATAAATATGAGTTTTTGCGTCGATATGTGACAATGGATGAACCATGGATCCACCATTACACACCGGAATCAAAACGGTCGTCAGCTGAGTGGAGAGCAACCTATGAAAGCATGCCAAAGCGACCAAAAACACAACAGTCGGCTGGAAAGGTTATGGCAACTGTATGTTGGGATACGAATGGAATTTTGTTTATCGACTATCTCGAAAAGGGAAAAAGCGATTTTTATATAGCGTTGTTGGAGCGTTTGAAGGATGAAATTGCGAAAAATCGGCCCCATTTGAAGAAGAAAAAAATTGTTTTTCACCAAGACAATGCACCGTTTCACAAATCGATGAAAGCGATGGCGAAAATCCACGAATTGGGCTTCGAATTGCTTCCTCATCCACCGTATTCGCCAGATTTGGTCGCCAGCGACTACTGGCTTTTTGCTGACCTCAAAAAAATGCTTGCCGGCAAGAGATTTGGCTCCAATGATAGCTGAAACTGAGGCGTATTTTAAGGCGAAGCACAAATCGTTCTACAAAACCGGTATTGAATAGTAAGAAAAGCGATGAATGTATTGCTCTTGAAGGAGCCTATGTTGATAAATAAAGAAGAATATTTGCAAAAAAAAAATTTTTAATACTTCGTCTCGGGACTTATTGTGTTATAGTTTGACACTTGAGAATGTCAAACTGTGGTGACATTTCATTTTAGTAAGGTTTGGCAATTCATCATGAACTGTTTGACTTCAGAAGAACGCTTCAAAATTGTGGAAATGTACTTTGAAAAAAAATTTTGGTCCTTATATCTTTCGAAATGAGGAAGGAGCTGCCGTTACGGTGAATGGCGAACGCTATCGAGCCATGCTGACTGATTTTTGTGTTTCCAAAAATTAATCAGCTAAACATCGATGACATTTTGCTCCAACAAGAAGGCGAAACTTGCCATTCAGCGCGCTTAACCATCAATTTATTGCAAAATCAATTTGGTGACAACTTTATTTCCAGAAGTGAAGTGGTCCTGTTAACTGGCCCCTTGTTCGTGTGACTTAACGCGTCTCTATTACTTTTTATGGGGCTATGTTAAGTCATTGGTTTATTCCGACAAATCAGCAACTCTTGAAGCATTGGAAGTCAATACTTAAGCTACAATTGACGTCATACGGCCAACATTATTAGAAACTAGTAAGAAATGATCTTCGACTGGGCCGAAGTTAAAATACCACCACGTCTGAACCGAAGTATATTCAAAGTCTTAAGCAGTCAATAAAATGTTTATTTTTAAAAACATTTTCGTCATATTTTTAACAGAAAATATTCGCTTTTGTTTTTTGACATATCACTTTGTATGGGAGGTAGGTGTGGTTTTCACTCGATTTGGTTGAATTTCATACACAGAGAACATGTTAATATCAAAGTTCATATGCAA
Source organism: Pherbina coryleti (assembly GCA_943735915.1). Classification (NCBI taxonomy): domain Eukaryota; kingdom Metazoa; phylum Arthropoda; class Insecta; order Diptera; family Sciomyzidae; genus Pherbina; species Pherbina coryleti. The sequence continues at coordinate 164,256,128 of OX030948.1, forward strand.
AATTTCAAGTCCATATATTATTTTTTGTGGGATTTAAAGAGATTTTACCGTTTTGAGAAAGGCACTTTGTATGGGAGGTAGGCGTGGTTTTCATCCGGTTTGGCTCATTTTCGAACTTGACCTTTATTTTTTAGATAAAAGCTTAAATATCGAATTTCGTGATGATAGCTTGAAAATTACGGATGTAATCGTGATCACAGACAGACGGACATAGCTAAATCGACTCGGGTGGTGATGCTGATAAAGAATATATATAATTTTCTATACCTGCCACACCTCCTTATGGGCATTACAAACGGAGTGACAAAATTAATATACCCCGTTTACGTTTTTTAAACGTAGGGGTATAAAAATAAATTTGTTCGCTTAGTTCATAGAGCACTTCGTCCATTTCACGGTCAACATAATCGGCCTAGTGAGCGAGAAATTCGTGCAGTTATTGATCGTTTTCGCACTAATTTCACTCTTTTCGACTCAAAATCCTCAACAAGACCAAGACATGTACGTACCGAAGAGAATATTGTTGCTGTAGCGCGAAATGTTGATGAAGACGCCGAAATGTCGATTCGTCGCCATTCTCAATTTGTTGGACTTTGTCCTTCGACTACGTGGAAAATTTTACGTAAGGATCTTGCCTGTAAAATATAGCTCGTGCAAGAATTTAAGCGAAATCACCATCGTTTACGTTGCATTTTTGCTGACTGGGATAATTTGAAACTGGCCGAAGATGAGCATTTTTACCGCAGAATTGTGTTTAGTGATGAAGCTCTCATTTCTGGTTATATGGCTTCGTCAATAAGCAAAATTGCCGTATATGGAGCGAAGACAATCCTCAAGACATTAACGAATCACCATAACATCCATTAAAATTGACTGTTTGGTGCGATTTATACGCTGGCGGCATATTCGGTCCTTATTTCTGTAGAAATGAGGAAGGAGCTGCCGTTACGGTGAATGGCGAACGCATGTTTTGGGCAAGAAGTGAATAAATTTTTAAGAAGTTTAATCTTATGAGAAAAAAATTGATTTCAGAGGGGATAAATCGAGGTCATAGGGCATACCTATTGAATATGAAGTCCAAAAGCTCTTACAGGTAAATGTAGTACTAGTTAAGACCTTTTTAACGGTATATCATTTCTTAAGATCGGACTAAAAATGTATAAGTAATAAAAAAAAAACTTAAAGTTTATTTTGACTACAAAGTAATATTCCTTTATTTAATCCAGTGGGGCCCAAGAAATTTTAAGCGCGGGCCAATGCTTTAAAACATAAAAAACAAAAACACAAAATGTTGCTCATCGTTGCGTTTGGCAAGAAATCAAACAAAACAAAAAAAAAAAAAGCAATTAAATACAGTAAAATTACATGTCATGAAAAATTACTCGACACACAAGTAACGGGACAATCAGTTTCAGCATCGACATCATCGAGTGATTTATTTTGGTTTGGTTTTAGTTTTTTTATTTTGGCTTTGCATGTATTTGTTTTTGTATAGTTCGCTAGAAAATGTGCTGAACACTGAACGAGCGCGGTTTGTGTTGTTGTTTTTTGCAGGCGTTCTTTGATTTTGGCTCATTGCAAAGACAAAACTAAGATAGAAAAAAATTTGTATGAAGGGCCACGCGGGCCATACTACGTGGGCATGTTTGATTTTAGCTATTGTTGATGTACTATTTTAAAGTAATATGAAATAATTGGAAATAATGAATAATAAATAATCATTTACGAGGTATGTTCAAAAATTAATGAGAATTTTGAAATTTCGCGGGTCATGTTGATCTAATTGACATGGTTTTTTTTTTTTGTAGTGTTAGCAAGCATGTCTTGAAAGTATCTACACATTTTCAGCGTATCTATACATTTCATTTTTTTATGTAAAATTTTTACGGCAGATGATGACTAATGGAAGATGACTAAAACACACGAAGTCCAATTTCAGTTCGGATGCCAGAAATAATCCAATTCTTCAGTGAGACTAAAAGAAGTGGCCTTTAACATCAGAGACTATTTGTCTAATTCTTCACGAGGATTTGGGTAATACAAATACCTGACTGTGTTCAAGTCTCAAGTGCGTGTGTTAGATCGTCCGCCGTATTCACCTCATTCGGCACCGTACGACTTCTGTTTGTTCCTGAAATTGAAAATAAAGTTGAAAGGATGCTTTTTTTATTTACATTCATGCGCATTTTGCGGAAGGCAATTCGCATTCTCCCGTGGGCGGAGAATATTTTGAATAAAAATATCGAATTGATATTCAATTACAATTGATATTATTCACTTTAATTTTAAAAGTTTCAATATAAATCTTATTTGATATCCTGCGTTGACTTCGGTGTAATCCTTTAACTGAAAAATATAGAATAGTTAAAAGTTAAACGTTAAGAGTAAAGAGTTAAGGATTAAGAGTTTACAGTTGAGAGTTAGTTGAGTTAAGAGTTAAGACATAAAATTTAAGAGTTAAGAATTAAGAGTTAAGAATTAAAAGTTAAGAGTTAATAGTTTAGAGTTTAGAGTTTAGAGTTAAGAGTTAAGAGTTAAGAATTTAGAGCTAAGAGTTAAGAGTTAGGAATTAAGAGTTAAGAATTAATAGTTAATAGTTAAGAGTTAAGGGTAAAGACATAAGAGTTAAGAGTTTAAAGTTTAGAGTTAAGAGTTAGGAATTAAGAGTTAAGAATTAATAGTTAATAGTTAAGAGTTACGATTTAAAAGTTAAGAGTTAAGAGTTAAGAGTTAAAAATTAAGAGTTAAGAGTTAAGAGTTAAGAGTTAAGAGTTAAGAGTTAAGAGTTAAAAGTTAAGAGTTAAGAGTTAAGAGTTAAGAGTTAAGAATTAAGAAGTAAGAGTTTAGAGTTAAGAGTTTACAGTTGAAAGTTAGTTCAGTTAAGAGTTAAAAGTTAAAATTTAAGAGTTAAGAGTTAAAAGATAAGAGTTAAGAGTTAAGACTTAAGAGTTAAGAGTTAAGAGTTAAGAATTAAGAGTTAAGAGTTAAGAGTTAAGAGTTAAGAGTTAAGAGTTAAGAGTTAAGAGTTAAGAGTTAAGAGTTAAGAGTTAAGAGCTAAGAGTTAAGTGTTAACAGTTAAGAGTTAAGAATTAAGAATTAAGAGTTCAGAGTTAAGAGTTAAGAGTTAAGAGTTAAGAGTTAAGAGTTAAGAGTTAAGAGTTAAGAGTTAAGTATTATAAGTATTATAAGAATAAGTTACGTATTCGTAACGCTTATGCGACAATTGAAGGGTCATTTGGAATAACTGAATAAATTCCATTGGTTTCTGAAAGCCATTGTTCACTGATTTTTCTGAGTTAGCTCATATAACCGAGGTATTGAAGGCCACATTTCATATTTTACTATGAGGCCGTAGTTTATTTCCTTTAACTCGTTAACTAAGTAAAATTTTAATTTAAGACCTTCTTACTTTTTGATAGATGGGCAGGTTTTTTTTTGCATTATTATGTCCTGCGGATTTATAGATAAGATAATGAAAATTTTTTTTGTGGAAGTAATCAAAATAATATCGCCCAGAGTTTCCGAGATATAATGTATTTTTTTTTTTTATTTTAAGGGGGTTTTGATGCTCCTGTGTGAATATTAGGGTGAAATATTGTTTTCCAATTTTAAAGGGGATTAAATTTGCAAGAATTTCACTGATCGTTTGAAACCGGTCGTTTGAGCAAACTCAGAAAAAATATCTTCGACGATCTGTTCTATGGATCAATGGCAATCAGAAACCATTGGAGTTTTTTTCGGTTATTTTTTGATGTAGCACAGTGTTATTAGTAAGTAATAAACATTTCGAAGTACTTTTATCTAAGTTAACTAAAAATTTAATTATAACTGAATTTCAAATTTTGGTAATTTTAAAAACTTGAAACTGTATCCTTAAAATTCCTAATCATACATATGTACTTTAAAGTAGTAAAATTGTGGTCAATCATAAAAATGATAAAGGGCATAAATAAATAAAAATTTTACAAATGCCTTACAGTATTTTTTTCTCATGATAATCCAGAAAAAAACGGTTTCACTGCAATTATATTTAATTGTTTAACTGATGCATGGGGTCAAATATGTTGACAAATTTAATTGAGCTTAATTTTTTTTTTCAAGCTTATAAGCCGTATAATTACTGTGTTGAAGCTGCAACTATACCTATCTCTGTCTGTAGCCGTGTTTATATCAGTATCTGTATTTATAACAGAAGATCTCGGGTAATTGTGCTAGCCTCTCGCTTTTGCTCCTCTTAAATGCTCTCCCACACTTGAAATTAAAATTTAGTATCATGCTGTTAATCCAACTCATAATGCTTGTACTGTCAATATTTATATTCTTTAACAATCTAATCAGTAGCATTTGTTTCACTCTTACTAAATGTGTTTGTCTCTTTTTTCCGAGTGTCAACAAAGACAATGTGGACATTACACGCTTCGCATGTCTATTGAGTTGTTATTGTTGTTGTTGTTTAAGGGTTCATGAAGTATACCAGGGTGCAATGACTCGTTTATGTTGAGCTGTTAAATAAACGAATATATCTCTGAGCCTCAATTAGATTTAATTATTTGTTCATTTAAGTTTTTATGTAGTTCAACGTTAAATGAGGAAGGAGTTGGCAAATATTTATGTTAGAAAAACAGAGACCGATAAGAAGCTGTATTGTTCTAACGGCAATAATTTGAGCAACAGTTTCGGAGTAAACTGAGCAACATAGATGTATTATTGCACTAAAAGTAACTATTAACAAATGATGATTAGGGATGGCTTATCATCAGGACGGACAGATGATGATGATGATGATGATGATGATGAAGATGAAGATGAAGATGAAGATGAAGATGAAGATGAAGATGAAGATGAAGATGAAGATGAAGATGAAGATGAAGATGAAGATGAAGATGAAGATGAAGATGAAGATGAAGATGAAGATGAAGATGAAGATGAAGATGAAGAGAAAAAAGCGAAAGACGTATAGCAAAGACGAAATATACGAAGAATTCTAAGAAAACTTCCCGAAGAAACTAGGAGTCTAAAACTAAAACATAACTCCCGCCGATAGACATAAAGATTTCGGTTTGAGGTATTTTAAAAAACTGCATAGATTTGATGGAAAACAATATGTTATCATTGAAGCAAACATCATATGCAATTAGTTCGGGCCAGTTTTTAATAAAATTTTATTAGCTTTAAGAATCTGTTTCCATATTGTTAAAGTTGTTGTTTCTTACCCGTGTTTTATTAAAGGTTTGATTTAAAGATTAGATAAAGAGCCGAAAAGTAATGAAAAATCTCTTTTTCCCTTAAAAAGAAAATACAATTTTCGTTGTAGGCTATGCCATATTTTGAACCGATTTCATTGGGGAAGGCATTTGCAATGATGCAAGAATATTTGCACCGAATTGTGAACAGCCTTATTATAATTTTTATACATGTCATGTATCTTTCCTCCTCAGAACATCTACTAAATAAGTATAACATCTGAAATCCTTTTCTCTAAGAGAAAAAAAAGTATCAGCATTTAGTATTAAAATTAACTACTAATCATATTAAATTAAAGAAGAAATAAATAAAACATCAGAGAAACACGTTTTAACTTTGCACAAATGTTGCAGCAACATATTGCTAGAACTGTACACAATAAGCACTCAAACTGTGTTCTCTCTGCCTTTGTGACTCTCATGGTGAGAATTGAGTAGAATAGAAAAACCAGTTCTTGGATAAAACTTCAACTAGCTAGTCTAGTCGGACGAAGAAGTCCTACGTAGCTCTTACAACTTGTCATAAGCTAGTTTGACATTTTTCCATGCTTCAGTAGACGCCCACTCAATGCTCAAGTTTCGCCTACTAGCTGCTCGACTGACACTCTCAAGCGGTCATTAAGCTATGTTACTCTACTCTAAGTAAAGAAGACAAAAAAATGCATTGTCAGCTAGTGGATGTTGTTTATTGTTTGTACACTGTTGTTGCTTGACGTGTTTGTTGTTTAAATCAAGCCCACACTTTTAGCTGAGCTCTAAATTGAGTGTTTTTGCGTTAGATTTTACTCCGTTTTTATTCACTCTTCGCGCGCGGCTCTCTCTCTTTCTCTCGCCCGCTCTATCACTCTGCTTTTAAGTGAGCTCTTGCTTAAATTGCATTTCTTGCTGTTTGATATACACGATCTTCCTCAGCCGACTAAAATTTAGTTTATACTAGATGAACGATGTGTTTGGTTGCGTGATATTTTAAACTTGTGACGGGAGTTCATATGACGGAAGCCGCTACTTAGCGCTAAGCAAAACATAAGATAAAATAAAACAAAAGTTTAAGAAATTTATTTTTTTTTATATGTTTAAAAAAATAACGAATTTTTTAAAATTATAAAATAAAAAACACAAATTGCACTTCTTCTCCACAAGGATTACAAGAGAAGTAGTTGTCAAAATTAAAAATAAAAAAATATACAATTTTTCGATAAAAAAAGTGATTCCGCTGAAGTGCTCCACAAAGTGTAATCAAATCCCGATCATACCCGATGTCAGCAACCTCGACGTGAAAATATGTCTTGATGTTCTGACCAGTTATGCAAAACTTCATCAATACGCATACGTAAAAAAAAAATAAAAAATATTGAATTATTTTTCTGCACATCAATCAGTGGGGCTGCTTGCTGACAACGTGAATAAAAAAAGTGTTGCACCTGTGCAGCTGCGGTGATTTAGCAGCATCTTCCTAAGCGCCCCTTTTTGCATAACGTGTCGTAGAGACGACATAAACCGGCTTTGAACTTTACTGTGTTGAATAAAAAAAAAACAAAGTGTATCAAAAACAATTGCAAAAAAAGTGCATGAAAAATTGTAGTAAATTTACAACAACACCAACAGCAGCAACAAGTTTTTGTAGAAACTTGTAATTGGAATTTAAATTGCCCACTTCTAGTTTTACGAAAAAAAAAAAAATAAAAAAAAAAAATTAAAAAAAATTGTTTAGTGAAAACGGATTTTGTGCGCAACGACCTTGTGTTTTGTGTGCAGTAGCAACAATTACAACAATTATAGCAACAAAATTAACGACATTTAATAACAGATAACAACAACAAAAACAACGGTGTGAGTTCAGACAACAACCAATTACCTCTTGGTTACAATCGGCTCATAGGAAAGCTTTAATTAACGGTCCCGATCAGCTCAAGTACCGTTGCAAGCATTGTTGCGGATTTTCAACTCTTTGGATTTTTTTAATTACGCAGAATATTTTAAAGGTAAATTTAAAAAAAGAAAGTGCATATTATTTTACGAAGTGTTAGTTTTAAATTCTTGATCAGTTTTAAAGGCATGTAGGTCCTCAGATGTAGATGTAGAGCTCGCAAGAACTACAAGGGTTGCTACATATATTTCGGGAATATAAATAAATACCGAATTTCTTTTTTTTTCATTGACACAGTAGAGATTCACAAAAGTCGTGACTCTCAAAAGTTAAAATATACGAAAAAGTTAACTAGGCTTCTATCACCACAGGAAACTCTAAAAATTAACTTTTGTGTCAACTTTTCTGAGTTCTTGTTTTATCATGCTTTTTTTTATATATATATGAAGAATAAGCTGTAAAAATAGACCAGCGCATAAGAAACTGTCCAATTAGTAGCTCTAAAAGCGAAGACGAAAGATATCTTTACAGAAATCTACCCAAATAAAAATGCGAATGATTTTATGACAAGTCACGGTTGGTTTTTAAAATTCATGTGCCGGTCTTAAGGCATGTGGAGAGATTCTATTTAGCAAGACTTCAGCATAAAATATGTTTTAAGATACACAGCTTTTTTTCATATTTCATGTATATTTTTTCATACACATACACTGACAAAATTGAACGCGTTAAAATCAAAGAAAGAAAGTTGTTAAAAAACTGTAACCAAAATATCTTTGCTACAAGGAAAAGATCGTTGCACTAATGATTTATTAACAAGAATTTGCTAACAAAGAAAAAAGTACGCAAAATCAACAAATTTTCTTTGTTTTCTTGAAGCTAAGCATCGTTGTTTCAAAGACAAAGTCTATAACTTTAAAGAATTGTTTTTACAAAATCATATTTTTCTTAAAAATACACACGCTTACAGTTCGCAGTAACTTTGTGGGCAATATGTACCAGTGGCGTTCCTAGGGGGGGGCGGGGGTTGCGGTTCGCCCCGGGTACCACCATTTTAGGGGTGACACCATTTAGACATTTTTTTTAATATCTCAAACAGAAAGAAACAGGTACAAATACATTACGTTAAAAAATGGGTGTCGCATTGAAATTATTTCTAACAATTTGTATATCAGTAGCTTCATGCGAAAGGAGTTTTTCAAAGCTAAAATTAATTAAGACTTATTTAAGGTCTTCCATGGGACAGGCAAGGCTTTCCGATGTTGCTATTTTATCCATTGAAAACGAGCTTGCAAGTAATATTGATTTCGATGAGGTTATTTCAAATTTTTCAGCTCTTAAAGAAAGAAAAGTTAGTTTTTAAGACAACGCCATTAATAAGATTTCTTTGTTTAACCTAATACCTACATATACAAATATGTACCTGAAAACGTGATGTTTTTGTTCCGTCAGTTTTAAAGACTGCGAAGTTAATAAGTTTTCTTTTTTACCTTATGCCTACATATCTAAATATGTAGACTAGAGTTTGAAAAAGTTTGAAAAGTGCACCCCTTATTTTAAAGATGACGTCGAGACAACTCCAAAAACAAAAAAGATTTTTTTTTTGACCCCCGGAAAAACCGCCAAAATGGTTAATTTTACCATAACTTATGTATTTTGTATCCGATTTCAAAAAATTATATACCGTTAAAAATAACTTAACTAGCACCACATTTTCTTCTCAAAGCTTTTGGACTTTTGAAGTCATATTCATCTGGTAAGCCCTGTTACCTCAATTTACCCCCCTTGAAATCGATTTTTTTATCATAAAATTAAACTTCTTAAAAATTTGTTCACATATCGCCCAAAAAGTACTTTATTTGGCCTTGAAACAAAAATGTTATAGCAGTTCCAAATTGTAGTATAGAACTTTCTTTATTAATTTTCTTTTTTTATTATTGTTTCTTTTTGTTTTTTATGTTAGCACGCTGTCACAATTCTTGAAGAACTTTTTCAACTATTGATATATAATTATTTAGTTTAAGGTTTTTGGGGACACTTGAATGACCGTTATGTTTCAAAAACAATAAATATTCAATAACATCGCGTTTAGTAGGCAATTTTGTTTTATTGGTTTCTTTTTTTCGAAAAACATTTTTAACTAGCACCCAAGAATTTGTGATACTACTGTGTTATTCAGTTGACATCTAATAGTAGACCGTTTTATTATAATTATCAGTTATTGAGTAAAGGAGAGAGTTACGAGTTACTGATCTAGAGAATTGTCATGTAACGCATATAACAACTATAAAGATTGATTTATATAATTTATTGACAACTTATGCCCTGGTAGCAAAGATCGATATTATTTGGTTTTTATTAATTATTTTTTTGGGAAACTTGAATATGTTGTCATGATTCGTGGGCAATTTAGTTTGAATAACGTTTTTATGCCTAAATATGTTAGGGAAAATATTTTATTTAAATTTCATTACTTAATTTTTAAAAATAATTCAGTTAATTTTCTATTTTGTTTAAATTAAAATAAAAGTAATTCATACATAATGAAAAAACATTGTACCAAATATTTTAACCATTATAACTTCTTTGTTTTTAAAGCGGTAAAATGTAAACAAATTCTTAGGACTTTAATTTTATGAGAAAAAAAAACAATTTTAGTGGGTAAATCGGACTAACGAGGTTTACTAGTCAAATATGACCTTGGAAGCAAAAATATTCTGTGGACAAAATGTAGTACTCGTAAAGCACTTTTAAACGACATATCGGATTTTTTTCGGCATTTTTCGACACTTTTTAAGATCGGATATGTTATGCATAAGTTGTGGAAAAAATACCATTTTGGCGGTTTTTCCGGGGGTCCAAAAAAATTTTTTTTTTGTTTTTGGAGTTCGAGGTCATTTTTAAAATAAGGGGTGCACTTTTCAAACTTTTTTTTTCGACCCACTCTAATGTAGACACCTGAAAATGTAATATTTTTGTTCTGTTTTTAACAAATTCTTATTGTTTGTCATATGTTGTTTGTTTTTTTTTTCGGAAAACATAAAGATAATAATAAAAACACTTAATCTCATTGAATTGGTTTTTTTTTTGCATTTAGAAATTTTTTTATAGGGGTGACACCATGAGTATCCGCCCCGGGTGTCACCAAGCCTAGGAACGCCACTGATATGTACTATATAAGGCAATTGATGTATTAATATGTATAAGTTGTAATGAGCACTAGATTAAATCGTATGGGTTAAGGGTCAGGAGGAAGGGGGAGGAGGTGGGAAGGAAAATGGAGAAGGGGTGAGTAATAGAAATAAAAGGCGGACATACAAAGATAGTATTAAGGAAATCTACTTTTTTAAAGACGTACATCTTTGTCACAAGAATTTAAGTCTTTGATATAAAGTATATTTTTCATGGGAATTTAACAATCTTTGTGCCTGTTTGGAAGGATGTTTTATCTTTGGGCACAATCTAACCAATAAAAGTCTTTGTGGTAAAGTGTATTTTCTTTGGTTTTACGATTTTTTTCCCTGAGTGTATACATATATTTTTTAAATTGCACTATTGTCCTTGAAAAGTTTATATTTCACAAAAATTGACAGGCCCAAAAACAAACGGGTTAACTTTTGTGAATCTTTACTGAAATACCTTTGTTGTCTTTCGAAATATTCTCCTTTTTTTTTTTATTTTTACTTAGGTTACTACATATATTTCGAGAATAAATATAAAGACCGAATTTTGTTTTCTTGATTGTTTTTAAAAATATTCTCCTCTATGATTGATACATTTTTGCATGCGTTCAACCATTTGTCATAACATTTATCCTATTCCGCTTGAAACAACTCAAAAATTTAGTTTTTTAGTTTTAGTTTTTGAACGTTATCGGCTTCTTCCGGCGTCAAAACTCGTTGTCCACGCAGTTTGTCCTTTATGTCCGTGAACAAAACGAAGTCATTGGGTCCCAAATCAGGACTGTACGACGGATGACCCATAAATGTTTTTAAAAAGTACTACCGTATGACGCTCCTGGCTCACAATCTACAACAAACAGTCACGCATTGGGAGTGGATTCGCATCACCTGAATAAGGGATCGTTCATAAATAACGTGACCGATTTTCAACTTTTTTTATCCCCCCCCCTCCGTTACTCTACGTAGTGCATTTCAAAACCCCTCCCCCTTCCCCCCATAAAGTAACGTAGTAAATGAAATAAAATAATTAATTGTTTAAAAAATATTTGAAAATATGTTTTAAAAATATTATTATCTTGACTTGCTCTTACGAGTAGTATGTGTGCTATCATGACTAGATAAATTTAAGAAAAAATTTTAAAAATCAATTATTTTCATCGATAAAAACTATTCCATCTTTAATCCAAGAGTCGATGCTCTCAATCACTGGAACTGAAGAAGCTGGAAAATTTAGGGACTCTTCGAAATAGAATTCTTCAACGGATTCCATGTCGACCCATTCAGGTGTATCTTTTACAAAGAATTCGCCTGGTCTTTGAGAGAGTACCTGTATAGGCTGCACTCAGTGTTTTTGTGAATATGCTTCCTTATACACAAGATATAGACAGAATACACAAGTGCAGGAAACTGAAAGAAAAATAATCAAATCAGAAAGAAATCACAGAAAATAATGGCTGCGTTCAGCAGGTACAACTGTTGTGCAACTGTTGAGTGTGTGTCTACTGAAAGCATAAGTATCAGTTTCTGATCAGTGCAACATGTTGTAAAAATTGTCTGTCTTTAGTATCATTTTATTTTTCCGATATAAACAAGCAAAATAGAAGAAACAAACAAACGCTAAAAGCAAGCAAAGAGAAATAATGCCCTTACTACACATGTCAATAGTTAACCGTCAATTTAGACAGTTAAATATGAAGACTTAGACACTAACTTAGCCATTTTTTCAAATTTTTGCATTGAAACTTTAGAAAAAGGCTTACAAGTGGACGTTCTATATACTGACTTCATTAAAGCTTTTGACCGCATAATTCACAAGGTCTTGTTAATGAAACTCGAAAAGTTAGGGATTCATTCGAACTTCTTAGAATGGATAACTTCCTATTTGACAAATCGTAAACTTTTTGTGTGCCACAAGGAAGTCATTTAGGTCCTCTGTTATTTATTATTTTTATAAATGATATATCACTAAATTTAAAATTTTGTAATAGTATATTATATGCGGATGACTTAAAGTTGTTCATGCCTGTTACAAGTTTATCCGACTGTGCTATGCTTCAATCAGATATTGATGCCGTTATTCATTGGTGCAGCATTAACGGACTTCAGCTTAATTTTAAAAAATGCAATGTGTTGACGTATTCACGGAAAAATTCTAAAATGATCTATGATTACTGCTTCGGCAATAATGTATTTTCCCGAGTTGAAGTTATTAAAGCTATAGGCATCTATTTTGATATGAAATTTTCTTTAAATACACATAGAGAATACACTATATCTAAAGCGAACTCATTTTTCGGTTTTTTGAAACGCAATTCCAAAGACTTTTTAGACACTTTTACGTTAAAAACGTTATTTATTAGTCTGGTAAGATCTCTTTTGGAATACTTGAATATAATATGGGATCCGATATACGACCGTGATAGCATTCGCATTGAAAGAATCCAAAAGAGGTTTACTAGATTTGCTCTACGCCCTTTATTTAATTTCGAAAATATGCCAACGTACGAAGTGCGATGCCAATTGTTAAATATTCAAAACTTATCTCAGAGAAGAAAAGCACAGTGTTATGTTTATCAAAGACATTGTGGATAACAAGATAGATTCGCCCGAACTACTTGAACTAATTCCATTCTATGCTCCAACAAGGACTCTTAGAGAAAGAAGCTTATTTTTTGTAGGATTTCATTGAACTAACTATGGCAATAATGAGCCAATTTCTTAATGTTTATCTTATTGCAATATAGCTCCAGATTATATAGACTTCTGCATGGCAAGAGATAGTTTTAAGAGAAATATTTATAATTTTATGCTAAGTCAATAGTTATATAAGGATGTATTATCTGTAAGGGCTAAGCCCAGTAGATAAATAAATGAAATGAAATGAAATGAAATGAAAATATGTAAGGATGAAATTGAATGTATTAATTTAAATTTTTTCGGGTTTTTGTTTATTTTTGGTCACTTTACTATATCTGAGACCCCTCCCCCCTATCGTTACTTATCGTAGTACATTTTAAGACCCCTCCGTTTTCGGATAGTATATAATCGTCTCTATTTGTGGTTCACTTTCGCGTTGTTTTGGAATTTTCTGTGATCACCGAGGTGTGTTGCAGGTGTTTGTAACATTGGCGAAAGATCTCTTAAAAAAATCTTTCAAAAAAGGCTTACTCAGATGGTCTTTGAATGTTTTCCAACTTAAAAACCGATTCAATCTCTACTTATATGGCAACTTGTCGACAGTACTTTTGTAAACATCTGCTATTTTTTTTTTCTCCCCAAAATTCTCAAACACGGTGCGACACTCATATGACATTGAGAACGCATTAAAATTAAATTAATATTAAATTATGTTTTTATGACACAACTAACATATTCAAATCACTTGTAAATTATGCTTATTTAATATAAAAAAGCCCTCTTTGATGAGCTAAAAATACTACTCTAATCTACTTTTTTGGTATAACTACTTCCGTTCCTACAAAAAGCGTGTGAAAAATTTGTGCTCTGTTATGTTTGTTTATTTTTTCCTTTTTAAGATCATCATAAACACCTGCTTAAATAAGCTATCACATAATTTTGATACATCCTTCATGCATATTCAATACAATATTCATTAACTATGGTGTCTGATTTTATTTTTGTGTTTTTATTTTATTTTTTTATTTGTTTTTTTATTTATTTTTTTGAATATATTTTTTTTTTTTATAAATCGCACATAATCTGTTCATTCTTCAAAATCAAACTCTTGAATTCGATTATCTAATAATAAAGTTGTTATATTTCTTCTTTCATGCCAAAGGCCGTTTGATTTTTGAAAAATTAGCATAATCAACGACAACTTTGTCACTTCATTAACATAACAATTAAATTACTACGTTTGCTGTTGATTGGCATCGCTCAACTAGTCGTTGTCTTTTTCACAGTAAATTCATTCATCGATTTACGCAGAATTTGCGGACAAAGTTATCAATGAAGCGAGATGTCTTGAAATGAGAAATTTTTTGGTGATTTGATGCTGTGCGTTCATTTATATATATCTATTTCTTTTTTTTTTTTTTTTGAAACGTCAAATTTTGCCTATGTTAAACTGTTACTTTCCGTCGTTAATGACAAAAATCTAAAAATATTTATTTTCGAGTTATTCCTTAAGACGGAATTTGGTGTGACACCTAATTTTCTTTATAATTTTGATAAATTATTATGTAAATACAGACTGTTGATGAATTAATTTTCGATTGAAATGTAGTGACTCAACAGAGTTAATAAAAATTTAAAAAAATACTTGTTATATCTTTGATTATTAAAGCGATACCAGGAAGAAACGACGATAATACAGTCGAAAACGATTTCAAGAATCTAGAAATTCTTATGAATTTTATGAAGTTTATAAAATATATTTATATAAATGAGTTTGTCTCTAAAAATAGGCATAAAATTGAAAATAATCATGTTAAGTTTATTCAAAGACGAATTTTTGTCCAGGCGTAAAATGCTTAGCTCAACATTAAACTGACTCTAAAGCAAGCAATTTTTTTATCTATAAAAATATTGTGTACATTGGCATAAATCAAATTCAAAGGAAACCCAGAAATTTCAATAAATATTTAGTAAATCAAAAATTTTGAGTTATACATCAAAATAGCCGATAAGCATAGCAGCAAAAAGTTACGACTAAGCAAAAATCCCAAAAATAAACTGACACCCTAACAAGACACGCAAAAACAAGCAATTGTTACATTAAAATACTGCCTGCATACATTAAATATCGATACAAACACAAAAATAAAAATAATTTGACAAAAATATGCAAGCTAATCTATAAATAAATAAAAAGGTACAAAAGCTACAAGGGTATATCAGCTGTGCCTGAGTCGCATTGGCACTCATCAAATATCTGAAAAAAAAGGTATACGCATAAATTCTATTTTCCGAAAATAAACTAGAATAAAACAAACATTTAGATATATCCATCAACGTGTGTGTCGAATACGAAATCGATGCAATTGTTTGATTTATGAAGAATTTTGAATAAATTCTACCAAGTGGATGTTTTAAATATACATCACAATGGAGAAAAAAAAATTTTATTTTAGAACTACTAGGCAGATGAAAATGCTAAAAAGCAAACATACATAATAAAGACCTGAAATTTTATTTAAATAGGTTATAAGGGTACGTAAATTGGGCGTCTATATAAAAAGTAATGTCTGTTATAATTTTGAAATAAAAGTTCTGAAAAATTGTGATATTATCAAAGTTATGATTCAAATTATAAGCAATAACATGCCTAAGAACATGTAATATAAAGAACAAAAAAGAACCATTCTACAAAATAAAACAACTTTCAGAACATGCCAAGTCCATAAGACTAAGAAAATATTAAACAACTTTTACACTTTTAATTTTAAGAATTCTTGCTAAAGCTGTTTTCGACGCATATTTCATGCGATATGACTTTTTTCTATGTATTTGTTTTTTTTTTATTGTAAGAATTGCTATTTTTCCCAAAAAAGCTGCTCTGGCATCTTCAGACTTTAACCACTTCAAGAGTGAAGAAAAGTTGTTAGCGAGAAAGTAAGAAATTCTTGGATACAAGTTTTAATATCGAAAAAGCAGCTAAGCCACTAGACGACAACATTCTGATAGCCTATCAAATCGGTTATTAATGCATGCATCTATTGCAAACCCTCGCAGTAAAAGAGAAAATCCAAAAAATTTAGCTATGATTGAATTAGATAGGATTATTAGAGGTAGCGGTAGAAAATTTTTTAAAATAAGTTTCAGCAATACTACACAGATAACAGGAAGAACTGAAGAATGCGCAGAAAAATTTTGAATATACTTTTTGCAATTAAAAAAAAAAAAAAAAAAAAAACAAAATAAAGTGCCAGTTCAGCCCTTAAAAGAACTTTGACCGATCTTTTTATGATCAAATTGTGTTGTGCGAGTTATAAAATGTTTCGAGTTATGAATGTTGAGTTATAAATCAATCGAGAACTGGATCTACTAGATTTATGTCGATTACGAACGGCTCAATGTTCTCCAGAAGCCTTACATGGCATTATTTACTCTCTAAGGTTTGCTATTGTCTGTCTGGTAGCGGATTTGAACCTGGTTCACACACTTTAACGCACTCGGCCACGGCCGCCAAATTTTTCGCAGTTAGAACACTTTATTTTATTATAATTACCTTAACATTACATTACAATTACATTACAATTACATTGCAATTACAATTACATTACAATTACATTACAATTACATTACAATTACATAACAATAACACTACAATTATATTAATATTACATTGCAATTATATTACAATTACATTGCAATTTCATCACAATTACATTAGAATTACATCAAATTGTTAGTATTTATTTCCTTCGTTCATGCGGCGTGTAAAAGATTAATCTTAAATGTCAACATAATTTATCTAATAAATACACATACAAATACAAATACAAAATACATTAAAATTACATTACAATTATATTACAATTACATTACAATAACATTATAATTACATAACAATCGCATTACAGTAACATTAAAATTACATTACAATTATATTAAAATTGCATTGCAACATTACAATTACATTACAATTACATTATTATAACATTACAATTACATTACAATTACATAACAATTACATTACAATTACATTACAATTACATTACAATTACATTACAATCACACTACAATTATATTAAAATTATATTAAAATTTAATTACAATTATATTACAAATACATTACAATTACATTACAATAACATTACAATTACATAACAATTACATTACAATCACACTACAATTATATTACAATTATATTTACATTACAATTTCATTACAATTACATAACAATTACATTAACACTACATAACAATCGCAGTACAGCAACATTAAAATTACATTACAATTATATTAAAATTACATTGAAACATTACAATTACATTACAATTACATTACAATTACATAACAATTACATTACAATTACATTACAATTACATTACAATTACATTACAATTACATTACAATTACATTACAATTACATTACAATTACATTATAATTATATTACAATTACATTACAATTACATTACAATTACATTACAATTACATTAAAATTACATTACAATTACATTACAATTACATTACAATTACATTACAATTACATTACAATTACATTACAATTACATTACAATTACATTAAAATTACAGGACAATAACATGTACTTGTACGTTACAATTATATCAAATTGTTAGTGGTTATTTCCTCCGTTCATGAGGCACGTAAAAGATTAAACTAAAATGTCAACATATTTGAACTAATAAATTCAAATAAAAATTCAAATACAAATACGAAATACATTAGAATTACATTAAAATTATATTACAATTATATTAAAATTGCATTAAAATTACATTAAAATTACAATTAGCTACATTAAAATAACATTGCAATTACATTACAATTTAATTACAATTATATTACAATAGCATTACAATTATATAACAATTACATTACAATTACATAAAAATTACATAACACTTACATTAAAAGACCCCTGTTCAGGTGTAAGGAATAAATATACAAAAAACCATAAAATTTGTATTGGAATCCCCGTAAGGAGTGGTCGGAGAGGATAGGTCTCCAATGGAAAAAATCTTCCTTTTGCAAAAGTAATGGGGGTCGGTCATCTATATATAAATAGGCAAACAAAAAGTTTGTGTTCCCTGTTTTTCTGTGTTACCTTCAACATATTCACATAATACTTATATCGATGGATAGGTATTTTCGAGTAGATTTGCACAATATAATTTTTATTCGAATATGTTGTCATGAAGACAAGAAAAACTGAGCAAATGTAAAACGCTTTTTTACCAATGGGACAATGAGAAACTACAAAGCGACAAAGCTCTGTTGAACGTCGCTGCTGCAGCTTACAAAAGCACACTTAAAAAGAGCTGTTGTTTTTGTTGTTGTTGTTGTTGTTGTTGTTGTTGTGGTTGTTGCTTTCTCTTAATAGATATCTCTCAGCGAATAATCACTTATCATGATTTATTTTTTATACTTTTCTACCGTTTATTTACTTTTACTTTATTTACTTTACTTTTAATTTATTTATTTACTTTAAATAAATATTATATGTTGAATAAATTTTTGTTGTTGACGCATATTTATATGCATCCTTTTTTGTCCTTTACCACTATTTTCCTCAAAGCGTCAATGTAAGCACTAAAAATTTCCATGCAAATTAATAACAATTCATTATGTGAAAAACAACTTGAGTTTCGTTACCTTACAGAAACAGATGACCGAATTTCGGCTACAGGCGATACTAGTATATATTAATCCTCTCCGGTCCTCCTTTAAAGCCCTTCTGTTCAGGTGTAGGGAATAAATATACAAAAAAAAAATCATTAAATTTGTATGAAAGCCCTCCTAAGAAGAGGTCGGAAGGGACAGGTCCCGAAAAGAAAAATGTTTCTTTTGCAAAAACAATGGGGGTCAGTCATACATAATAACCGTAGGCATTTGTAAGCCTCGTACTCTATGCCATTCGTTCGACAGCGATTGGTGCATGTATTCGTGCATTAATTTTAACATTCATAGCTCGTATATGGACGAGACATTCAAAACGCCATTTGAATGCACTCAAGTTGTTCTCTGATACGGACATAGACGAAATTTACTTTCAACAGGGTGGTGCTACGTGGCATACTAGTCGCGAAACAATTGAGTTAATACCCACGAAATTCCCTGGTAGCATACTTTCGCGTTTTTAAGGCACTAATTGATCACTAAGATCTTGCGACTTCCTCCTTTAGGGTTATGTAAAGAGCAAGGTCTACGCTCGCCAGCCGTAAGCAACTTTAACTCTCAAAGCGAACATTGAAGTCGCCATCGCAGAAAGACATCCAGTTTCATTACCACCTTAATATATGTATATTTTATTTGTTTTCCAAAGCCAACTGAGATTTGTAACGCAACAAATTCCATTTAACTGAATTTATTAGAATGATAATTTAAACATAAATCCTTATTGTGATTGACATTGTTGATCGATTTCTAATCGTATCTATGATCGATTTTTAATCGTATCTATGACTTGTGTTTGATTGAAATAAATGTTCTTTGTACTTTTAAGAATAAATTAAGCTTTGTTTTACCCTAAACAATATAAATCTTAAGAAGTTTTGTTGTGATCTGACTGCATACTTATAAAAAAATATTGTCAGTAAGATCCGTAATGAATTCAAAAATCCCCCTTACTATGTAAACACACCTCAAATTTGACATTGACAATGCGATTGTGTTCAAATCTAGAGTAAAAACTAAATAAATTTTCTTATGACTGTCCGTGAGATTAGCATAAAATGGCACACTTTTATTTATGCCGTTAACTTAATTCACAAAAAAATGTATTGACACTACAGTCCCAACAACTCGTAACTCAATTGAAATAAAAAGTTATTGTTAAATTATTTACAACACTGTAGAGCATACTAATTTCTTTTATTTGTGATTTTTACCTTATTAATAATTTATTAGTTGTTTGGAATTTGTTTGTTATTTTTGCTATAAAATTCTTGACGACTAAATTAGTCATTGCATTTTTACTAAGAAAAAGAAATAACTTTCAACGTTGTCAACACTTTGGTATGTTATGGTTGTTTGTTATTGTTGTTGTTGTTGTAAATTGTGACGTCTAAAAGCTGCTGCTAATCAGTTGCTAAGTAGCTGTTTTAAAGAGCTTGTTAATTGTGCTCATTTTTATGCAAATTTTACACGGCTGCATAAACCAACATTTACCCACTCGTGCACAGTAGTCGAGACATTAGTCGGGACAGTATTCAGTGGTCTGTGAAAAAATCATTAGTTTTCAACAGAGCTTTAATTGTTTTGAACAGGCAATGACTGTTGTTGTTGATTTTCGAAAATATACAGATGATGAGTTAATTCACATGACAAAGTTCAATTCGCTAGAATTTTGTTAATATTTTATTTAAATATGATTGTGCTATTGTGTGTTGAATAATTTGCAGCTAATTGCTTGAAATATCAATAGTTCCAGACTAAAATGACGCAAATAACGCAATGTTAGAGTCACACAATGATCGTACGTGCCATTATTGCGTAAAAACAAAGCAACACACCGTCATAGCTGCGCTCAATAATCTACAAAGATTGACCCGCATGTGCGTCACCGGAGCCATGCGAATATGTCCAAAAACATCCATGGAGGTTGTACTAGAACTAACATTTCTTCACATTTACGTTCAATCCCAGGTGGAGAGGTCTATTATAAGGATAACTAATGAAGATATCGGGCTAAGGGATTGAATAACTTGCAAGGTGTTTGAGGATCGATCAGGATCGAGGCAATATCCTGAAATAACAAAACCGAGTGACAGCTTGCATCCAAATTTTAGTTTCACTAAAAGATTCCAAACTGAACTAAGTAGTAAAAATAAATAGGTAGGCTTATCCAAAACTTATAAGATAAACCAGACGGCTTTCTAGCTGAAGAAGGGACCGGAGCAGGAGTCTACGGGCCAGAGATCAAATACTTCGAGCCCATGGTCAAGAACAGTAGCATACTCCAAGTGAAAATATACGCAATAGACATGTGTGTACACTTTAACCTGAAAAGAAAATACCGGAACCGAAACATAGCTATCCTATCATACTGTCAAGTGTCTATCAAGACATTGAAATCTTATCAGATAACTTTGAAACTGGTGATTGTGTGTTTTTAACCGACTTCAAAAAGGAGGAGGTTCTCAATTTCGTTGGTTTGTCCGCGCTTTTTTTTTTTTTTTTTTTTTTTTTTTTTTTTTTTAAATGTATGTACATCGATAACTCCTAAAGCACTTGCCCGATTTCCGTACTTTTTTGTCAACAGATAGATACCATGAACGCGGAGGTCCTTTTTTAAAAAAGTGGGCGATACTCGACAAAGGGGCGTGTCAATATAAGAAAAACACTGTATTTCAGTTAATATTGACACTAGGGTACTGAAATTTACAGTAAAAACACTGGGGTAGACACAATTATTACAAATTACGATCAATAAAGTGGGCGTTATTTGACAAAGGGGTGTGGTCATATTGAAAAAACACTGTATCTCAAACAGTATTGACACTAGGGTACTGAAATTTAGTACAGGGGTAAACACAATTTTAAAAAACTACTGTAAAGAAAGTGGGCGTTATTCGGCAAAGGGGTGTGGCAATATTAGAAACACACTATATATCGAATAATATTGACACTAGGGTGCTGAAATTTAGTGCGTGGGTAGGCATAGCTATTACAAATTACAGTCAATAAAGTGGGCGTTGTTTGACAAAGGGGTGTGGCAATATTGGAAAAACACTGTATCTCGAATAGTATTGACACTAGGGTACTGAAATTTAGTACAGGGGTAGACACAATTTTTGAAAATTACTGTAAAGAAAGTGGGCGTTATTCGACAAAGGGGTGTGGCAATATTAGAAACACACTATATATCGAATAATATTGACACCACTTTAAGGAAAGTACTATATTACGGTTAATATTGATACTTGGAAACTGAAATTTGGCACAGGGGTAGGTAGAATCATTATATGGTACGGTAAATAAATTAGGCGGGATTAGAGAAAGGGCGTGGCACTACATATTGTAAAGAAGCAGAAATGGAAAATACCCAACAAACTTTCAGGAGTTAATAAATCAAATTTGTTAAAAACAAAGTTTCATGTTTAAAATTTTCCTCAAGAATAAATACTATTGCATAAAATATTTCATATTATTTAAAAAGGAAGAAATAAAAACTTTTTAACAAAAAAAAAAAACCCGACTTCAAAATCACTACAAAGTAAAAAATAATTTTAAATAACTTTTCCCATTCATTTCTTGGTCATATTTTAAAAGCTATTTATACGTGTTATAATATTGGAAATCTTATCATTTTCATTTTTTTTATTTTGTTTTATTATCAATATATTAATTGCTTTATGAACATAAAAGCTTTGAAGTCGGCGCTCATCTTTGACACACAATCATGACCTTTTACCATCCGTGCACTAATTGGTGCCTTGGTGACACTGTAATAATTTTAAAAGCTTTGTACACATTAAAATTCTCACTAAACTGGTTTGGGTGAGCTTGTAAAGCTCATATTGAATATGACATAGTGTGTAACAGCTGCACAAATAATGCATGGAACACATTGGCTACATTCAGCGTACTCAAAAATTGCCAATTGAAAGAAAAAAAATCGCTAAGAAGCTTTTATATTCATAAAGTTAATAATATTTTTATTATAAAACAAATTAGAAAAAATTAAAATAAAAAGATTTCGACATAGTAAGATAAGCGCCGACTTCAAAGCTTTTATGTACATAAAGCTATTAGTATATTGATGATAAAACAAAATAAAAAAAATGAAAATGATAAGATTTCCAATATTATAACACGTATAAATAGCTTTTAAAATATGACCAAGAAATGAATGGGAAAAGTTATTTAAAATTATTTTTTACTTTGTAGTGATTTTGAAGTCGGGTTTTTTTTTTTTGTTAAAAAGTTTTTTTACAAACTTAATACGCTTGAGATACAAAACCGGGTCTGTATCCATTGGATTTCGGGACCTAAAAGTATAAAAGGAAACGAACTGGCAAAGAAAGGAGCATATACTCAATAAGCAAATATAAAGTAAAACAAATAGGAACCTACAGGGGGAAATCTACCAGGGTTAAAGCACTCTTAACTACTTTCAGGGATCTAGGGACATAAAGAGATTTAGAGAATTCATCAAGCTAAAAAAGAATGATCTAAGAATCATCACAGGCCTGCTAACAGATCGCTTTAGGTTAAATTATCAACTTAAAAAACTGGGAATTCTTAGTGATAACACATATAGGTTTTGCATGGATGACTGCGATGTGGGACAATGTTCTACACTTGTTCAAACGCGACAGAAATATCTGGGCTACCACATAATACCAGATAGCTCATTTCAATCAAGAAATATAGGACATATACTACCATTTTTAGATTGGACTAAAAGAGGTTCTTTAGGTCCATAAAGGATACAATAGACCTTAAGGTCGCAGTAGAAATCCCAACAATAACATCATAATATGTAATAACAATATCATAATAATGACAATAATAATAATGTTAGCATTTAGAATTTAGCTGAAATCTTAGTTTTGTCTTATCTAGTTTCTAAGAGTTCTTAGTTTCTATATTTCACCGCCTGTTCCATCTAATATTACATTCTTTAATATTATATTCTTCATTCACCGTAACTCTCTTCATCATATTAAAAAAAATATCTGTAATTATTGTGTAAATCTTAAATGATTTCACTCTAACATTGCCTGAGCATTCTCGTAATTGAAATATTTCCATAATCTTTCTTAGAATTTTATTGCATTTCACGCTGCTTCAATAGTATTACATAAGACGATTAATTTTCAATTTCGAAAACAACAGGGTTACTACAGCGCACACTCTCATACTCAAATACACAGACACACACACAGATACACCCATACATCTCAAATACACCTCGTATAATAATGATAATGGATTTATTTAACAAACAAATTTGAATAATAATATTTATTAATTAAGTTGTGAGAATATCTTTCTCTCTCTCTCCCTCTCTCTTTTTCGCTATAGCGCTCAGAATATCTGGGAAGAAAATGTTTTTAAAATTATTTCCATACTTATTATGATAGAAAATAACTAAATTATGTTACTCGTAAGCGATTCAGTTTTCTTTGAGAGTTTATTGTATCAGAGGAAGATACGTATGAGCTTATCTGCAGTGAGGGTGCAGAATATTGATTGATGTGGTTTGAGTGAGTGAAATGAAATTAGAGAGGGTGCGCATAAGAAGCATACACTCAAGTATCTTTATACAAGGAATTTCAAACGGAAGTGCATTGGCGCCCGTGGCATTACTTTCAATATAAGATAAGGTAGGAAAACACTTTATCAAGTATTTGCTGTGTGGGCAGGAAATTAGAGGAATTCATACTGTGTTGATAAGAGTAGCAAGGAGAAAAAATAATTCATGTAAATTCATTAAGATTAATATGAGAAACAAAACTATGTTTCTACATTACTAAAGACAAAAATATTATGATGAGAGGAGCATGAAAAAATCCTTCAGTTATTTTGTTTTTTCTTTTTTTTTTCTAATACAAGTGACAATGCTTTGCCTTCCTTACAGGTTACCAAAAGAGTTGCAAAAGTAATTTTTAAAATGCATCGATATTGCATGTAATTGTTACTCGCTGAGTACCGGGGTTAACATAAAGGTTATACTCAATACGACACTAAAGGTTAATATTTTTGGTCTTATTCCGGTCTTCTTGGTCTTGCTAAGGAAAGAGTATAAGTAAAAGCAAAAGCAAAAGCAAAATAAAAGCAAAATAAAGGCAAAAACAAAAGCAAAAGAAAAAAAAAGCAAAAGCATAAGGATAATCAAAAGCAAAAACAAAAGCAAAAGTAAAAGCCAAAACAAAAGCAAAGGCAAAAACAAAAGGAAAATTAAAAGCAAAAGCCAAAGCAAAAACAAAAGGAAAACCAAAAGCAAAAGAAAAAACAAAAATAAAAGCAAAAGCAAGAAAAAAGTAAAAGCAAAAGAAAATGAAACAAAAGCAAAAATAAAAGCAAAAGCATAAGCACAAGCCAAAATCAAAAGCAATAGCAAAAGAAAGGCAAAAGCAGTAGCAAAAGCAAAAGCAAAAGCAAAAGCAAAAGCAAAAGCAAAAGCGAAAGCAAAAGTAAAAGCAAAGTAATGTTGGGCAAGTTATGTGGGAACTTTCTTTATTATGGATCTAACAATTGTTTCGGAACTGTTTAAGATTCGCTAAAACGTTATTTTCGAAGCAGATTGGCTGCATTTGCTTGCAAGTTGGGCACAAGATATGGTTGAATTTCTGGATTTCTTAATTATCATTCTCTCATCACGCTCCAATAGCTTAGCTTTATGACTTGTTTTGTATTTTATGCCCTAATTTTTCGGGTTTTTCAAAAAGAATGCAAGAACACAACGTGTACGACCAATTTCTTTTGAAATTTGTGAAAAATTTAGCCCTTGGTCATTATATGCTACAATTTTGCCCCTTTCTTCTTCTTGGAGTCACAATTGAAGTTTATGTTCAGACGGACAGTGATGCGACCTCTCTATTGGTGAACTTTTAAATTACTGTCGTATAGTTTCTTGACACAACTGAAATTAAACTGCAATGAGTGCATTTCAATGCAAGCTAACGGCTCTCCTTCCAATCAATGATTAGAGCTCATAAAGAGACTTTGTTTACATTAGAATAGTTTGTTCTCACATTCTGTGTTTGAGCTTTCTTCTGATTGTAATCAACAAAGATTTCGCGAGAGTGCATAATAAAATTTGTTTGGTGTGGTAAAGTTTAAAGAAGCACCTTATAAACAACACAATAAGCGCACGTACACCATGGTATAATAATACATGGTAGCATTGACAGTTGCTTGGGAAATCATATACTGTCAAAAAATATACTCAAAAAGAGAGCGCTCACAATCCGCCATTGAAAACACAAGCAATGTTGAAAACGTTGAAGTGAAAAAAAAACAACAACCACAGCAGCTGATGATGTATTTCCACAAAAAGCTGTTTTTGGCAATTTATGTTTTCCTGTTGAAGAGAAAATAAGCAGTTGTCAATGCTACCATGTATTATTATACCATGCACGTACACCAAAACGTTGTGAGTACGTAAAACTTAAAAATCTCAGACTTTCCAATGGAAACATTAGTTTGACTGGAATGACATTAGGGTTGCCAGATCCCGAAATATAAGTTGTAGCCTACGTATATTTTGGCAGTGGAATGTCGCATCTTGTCTCTTGTCGAGAATCAACTTCCTTCTAGCTTAGATTTCCATTTCTCCTTTTTTTTTCAAAGTTCATGTTATTCGTTTCACAGCTTTATTACATAGAAAACAATTTGTGAAAATAACATTTTGTAAAATTTTTGCCAAATAAACATTTCATGAGAAGTTATCTGCGTTTTACTACGTTTTTTTTTTTTTAATTCTGAAGAGCTCATTAATACTTAAAACAGAGCTTTTACTGAGATGTTCAACAGTACATTTCAAGGCCAGTTGTAAATAATTAAATTAAGATTTGCATTTCACTAACTCATTTTTCTGGGAACTACTTTACGCGAAGTTATTCTACACAAATAAGTCTTACTTTGTGGAATTTTACTCGTGTTTTTTTTAAACTACTTTACGTAATTGCTTTAAGAGACAAAGCAAGGTAATTCCCAGCACATAAATTCTTACGAAAACATCCTCGCTGATTAGTTTAAATTTGTATTAAATTTTGGTTTGTATATTTTTTTTAATGTTATTTAATTGTTGTAGCATAAATTTATAAAAAATTTAAACAAAAAAAAAAACAAAATATTTATAAAACACAAAAGGTCATTATTTGCAATTTTGGTCATTAAAAAAATATTATTTATTTTTACTATTGAAATAAGGCAGTGAAGCGTATAAATGCAAAGCTTGGTTAAATATATATGTATGTAAATAATTGTCAATAATTATAGGAATATTTTGTAATATTATTTTTCGGCTTAATTTGTTAATAACGTTGAAATTTGTTTGGCTAAAAATAAATAATTGATATTTTTACTGTAATTACGAGAATTTAATTTGACATTTTTATGCAAGTTACTGCTATTTATTATCTATTTTTTCAATTATATGTTAATAATAGTATTAAAACACACTGATTTATTTTCAATAGTTTTTTAGCTACAACAATCTCTCGTCCTTCTTCTTTTAAATTACTTACAACCCATGATCACCCAATCAGAAAATTCTACGAATTCTATTTTCATTCTACGCATTTTCATTTCCATCAGCTTTAAACCAATAATTTCTCATTCAATCAATTGCATTCATTGTCAGAAAGAAATCTTTTTAAGTTCTTACTTATTAAATTTCATTTTCAAATAATTTATCCTAATCACAGAAAAAGGTCTTCATCTAAATTTTGTCTACTTTCGTTCTTGTGGGTGGAGTAACAATGGAAACTTACGTTTATATACAATTTCTTAGTGGACAAAAAAAAAAAAAAGGAAAAAAATAATAATCTTAGTGACCTTTCTTGACAATCTCTGAAATTTTTTCCTAATAAGCTAAACGAAAAATCCTCTTATGCTATAATTTACATAAATAAATGGAGAAAAGATTAAATGTGCTACACGCAAAGAATAAAATGTTCATTGCCATTTTGCCACAAACGAACTTCGTTTGTCGTGCATAAAATCGATATTTGCAAACGTTTCAGCAGTTGTCATAATAATAGTCAGTTGCGAGAAATGCGTCATTTAGTTGCAGGAAATTAATTTCGTTTGTCATAAACGGAAGTGATTTTTAAATTCTAGCTATTGAACAATTTGTTTTGCAATCGAACAACTGAAAACTTCGTTTGTTTTCCCTTCGTTGTATAAACACAACGCTTATAGTTCAGAGTTACTTTTTGGACAAATTGTTACTAAATAAGCAAATTGGTAAGACGGAGATCGCAACAGAGATGCGATGAGTGCAATCCAAAAGAAGACGGACGGAAATGGGAAGAAAAATAATCAATATAATACATAATAATGACCGAAATAGCTTACGGTATATATAGTATATAAAATGACAATTCAGTTGAACTACAATACAACTCGCAAACGAAGTGTAGTCGGTGTTATTTTGCAGTTGCGGTAAACGAAAAATTTCTTTGCGTGTAAAAAAAGCTGAAGAAGGCCACATTTTTACTCCATAAATTTCCTTAGAAACTAAGTGAAAAAAAAGTAAGCTTATTTTGTGAAAGTCGAATTTATCACCAACCATTAGTGGCGATTTATTTGCAAAATCTTAGAGTGCAAAAATATCTTTATTGGATTTAAATTTGTCTGCGTAAAAATAGTAAAAAGGATAAGGCAAGAATAAACAAACTATGTTGTTTAAAGTCAATAGATGGTAACTTTCAAAAAATTAAATTATTTTAAAGTGAATTTTCATTACATAGGGTGTCAGATCTGGCAGCTCTATTATCATTGGGCTCAGTTTGCTTTGGTGCGATTTTATAATCAATAGACCTTCAAATTGTGCAAATTTATAACGAAAATCGTTGTTCACTTTGCTAATGTTTCCATGCATTACGTCGAAATTCTACAACATAATCGATTATCTTAGCGACTAATTGGATTAACCATGGTGCTTATTGGATACTACCATGCACACTCTAAAAGATTAAAAGCATCTGCAAAGACATCGCACAAATCGTACCGAAGAAAAAATTGCTGCAGAAGAGCGCTGAGTTGAGGAGAAAATACGAATGTGTTTAATATAGACACCTGCCTTGATGGCTTAATTCAACGGTGCTTCAAGCACGGGACCGAAACATTGCCCAAGATAATGAGATAGGAAACTTTGATTCTAAATTTTGTTGATTTTGCGCCAAAATGGTGCGTGTTCTTCTCATTTGTAATGCACTCACGTATTGTGTATGTGAGTTCACATCAAGACTGTTAAGTGTTGTTGTATCGACTATCAGTTGCTTTAAGCTTTTGCAATAATATTGCTTTATTATTTTCGAAGATAAAATAAATGGGCGTTGCACATAAAATGAGTGAGAGAAACGTAAGAACATTTAATTTGTGTCACTCAAACGATAATTTATTATCTTTAAATTTTTTTAATGATAATGCCTTGAAAATTATAAAAATTAAATCTGATCATTATTTCGTACACAAACCTTCTAGTACAGTGATGGAAAAAATAATAGAAACGGCTTATATGTTCTGCGTTTATTTGATTATTTTTGTGTAATGAATTTTCTTATCAAAGTTTGCTTGTGACTTAAAGATTAAGAGAATATTTATAAGATTATACAAAAAAATAAGCTCCACACAGTTCATAAAACGAAAAAAAAACGCCACTGTATTTATTATCCTTGGAAAAAATAAAAGGAACAAAAGATTTATAACTAACATACTAATGTTTTTTTCTTAAAATCTACCAATTTTATACTGTAAACTAGTTTAACTTCCCAGTGGAAAAAAGAAGGAGTAAAAAGTGATTACAGAAGCACTCTCAGGCAGCTAGAGGGCCTTACGCACTCAATTCTTTCCTTAATTATTTTTTATATGAAATGTCCCATAAAGCAAGCCCTTGCACTCTCACTTCTCAGAAAAGACCTGCCAAAAGTTGTTATATGCAACATCTTCAGTTAGAACTCCTTTGGCAGTATTTTCATAACGCGTTGCAAAGAATAGCATACAGAACTAGTTCTATACAAAGGCTTCTAGAACAACAACTCATAAGAGCTTCCCTACTTCCTTACAAAGAACTACATGTAGAAGCTGTTACTTGCAACGTATTCTACAATCTGTTTTTATACACATATCTATAATGGAAAATTCAAATTTTGTTTTCATTTTTAACAATTTTTATTGAAAAACTTATTAATTATCAAATATTAAATTCAATTTTTTAAATTGATTGTAAAATAAAATAAAAAATTATATAGTGTAACTTAGAAAAAATAATTATTATTATTTTTTAATTAATTATCGATTATGCAAAATTATTCCCTATTGTTGAAGATTTTTCATTTCATTAATTAAGTCGTGCAGGAATATGTCGACATTGTTTGGCTTTTTTTTTCCCAATATATGTTCCCATTAAAAACACAAAAATTTCAGTCATATTCACAGCTCTTCCAATTATCAATCCATCTACACCAATGTCCAGCACTATTTTTGTATGTTCATGCAACAAACTGCTTGAAATATTTTTTAATTGCTTCTCTTAGCCCGCATGCAAATATGTACCCGGGGACACTGTTCTAATAACTGCTTTTATTTTTTATTTTTCAAAAGTCCATTTAGGCTTTTTGGTACATTCAATCCTTCAGAAATCATTACCTTTAAAAGTGCATGGACACTTGGTCTTGTAGGGTTGAAGTCTTGATACTATTTTTTTAATTGAAAATATAAATCTTCATTGTTTAGCGTTATATTCTGCAGTATTTCAAATCTAGAAGAGTCAACAATTGCTGGCTCTGATATTACACATCCACTTTCACTTGTTTCATGAGATTGGCGAGTTTTTATTATTTCATTTTTATTTTGAAAACAATTTCTTATTTTTTCTTTAAGTTTCTTTTTTTCTATCAATATTTTCCTATTTATTGTTCTGCGGCTTATTCCTCTTTTGGTCATAGTTTTTTTATTAATAATTCACTTTTATATCAAAAATTAAATTAATTCAAATGACACTTCACTTCACTAAAAGCCGAATGCACAACAACTGATGCTAAATATGCAAATCTTTAAACTAACGTCATCTCAATTGAACACGTGTTCAATTTTTTACCGTTAATACACCGCGGTTACTAAGCGCAAAGCAAAAAATGTACGCGAAACATTCTGTCTTGCATTCTTTTTTTCACTTGAGAAGGAGTGTGAAAAGCGATGTGGCAAAAGTGATTATAAGACGTGTAGAGCGCTTGCCAAGAAGCAGTTATGGCAGAGCTTCTGATGAGAGGCCTTGACAATTATTCTACTGGGTTTAATATTTTATTGTGACACCACAGTTTTTTAGAACTTCAATGCACCTACGGGCCATGGAATAGACCAGTTTGGCACAAATTAAGGTATCAATAGCCAATATACCACTCATCCTGCACTTCTCCCACAATTCTTCTTTGTTTTTGGATTTATAGCAGTGGTGCTCACTTCATGGTTTCACATAGCCCGCGGGCATCGTGTGTTTTTGAGCTTTTGCATACGAAGTAGCAATCGGCTCGCTGTGTTTGTACACTGCGTAAAAGTTTGTTTTTTCTGCTGTACCTACTTTAAATTTCAAGTGGTATGGTATGTGGTATGTGGTATGGGAGTCGTTCGCTGTTTAATTTATGAATGTACTGTAAAATATTTTGCAATTTTTCAGGAAAAAACATTAATACATTCTGTTCTTTTACCCTTTTTTTTTACACAAAAATAAAAAATAAATAATTTCATTGAAATCCAACACTCGACAAGATTTCCTTGCACCAAATGTTGTGAGAGCTTTTCACAACTTCTTGCTTCAGTGTAAAGCTAAGCACTCAGAAAGCTCTCTTTGTTTTTGTTTGGATCGTCCGTTGATTGCCACTGATTTATATACAGCTATTTTCTTCTTTAAGATCCCTCAAAGGTGTTCAATTGGATAAAGGTCTGGTGACTGCGATTTCCATTTTAATAAATTAATGCTTTTGTCCCGGAACCATTTTTGCGCCAGTTGCGAGGAGTGTCTGAGATTGTTATCTTACTTAATCTCCCATTTTAACTGCATTTTTTCATGGGAAAATGGCAGCATTAGGCTATTTAATATATTTAAATAGTCTGTGGCCCATATTTTGTCTATAATCCAATATATTGGACCTACGCCCGACAAGGTATAGCATTACAATCCCATAGCATTATGCTACCACCACCATATTTAATAGTTTTAGCTGTGTGCTTTGTGTTGTATTTTTTGGGCGTCTTACATGAAGTATTCCATCGGATCCGAACAAATTTACCACTATTTTGTCTGGCCACAATATGTTTTTCCAAATTTTTCGCGTCAGATGCTTTTTATAAAAGCTACTCTATTGCAAATGTCATTTTTGTTCAAGTATGGCAGTTTTGTTGCGGAATGTGCTTTAAAATCAATTTCTATTAATCCATTCCGTATAGTGTGACTAGCTACTGGTGCGTTAAACTATTTTATGAGTTCTTCCGATGAAAAAAATTAGTTCGTCGAACTAACAATACGTCAAATTTTGCCTAGGTTACTCGTTTTCTGCCTCGTTTTTCCTTCTTTGATTCAAAATAAATAGCAGAATACATATTGTTTTTCTTTGAACAGTTCAATATTTCTGCAATTTCATAGTTTATTTTGTCTTTATTTCTTAATTTTCGGATGAATTACGGCTCAACATCTATGCAATGCACTTCGCTTCCCATTCTGAATAAAAAAAGGTACAAAAGGTTGAATATCACAAAACATTATTAATTTTTTTCAATATTTGCTTAACACTCTCTAAACGGTATTTGAATACAATCGTTTAATACTTGTATATTCAATATTATTAACAAAAGTAGAATGGGTTTCTATTTTTTCCAATTCGAAATCGAGTTCACTACTTTAAGAGTTTGCATAACTGATATTTTTACCGAATTATGCGCAAATGCGTAAACAAAATGGAGTACCGATATCCAACTTTTGTGAACAGTCGGTTATATTCATGTAGTTTGCTTATAATCCTAATTGCATTCCTCGAAATGTTAAAGTGCTTGTCGTTTCTATTATTTTTGCCATCACTGTTGCCATGCTGTCTTTTTTGACGAATTTATACAATAACCTGATTAAATTTGAAGCAATAACTGACTTTGTGTGCTTAATCCATTTTCTACCACGGAAAAAAATTTCTTTGTTATCCAAGCTGTTGGGTGTTCAAAAAATCGAACAGTGGTAGAAAATGGGTTAAGAGTTTATATTTATCACAACGCATACTTCGTAGGGGGTATATTAATTTGTCACTCTGTTTGTAACGCCCATAAATAGGCATGTCATTGGTCAGCATCACCATAGTTGATTTAGCCATGTCCGTCTATCTGGTCGTCGTCACAATTACCGTAATCGTGATTAAATTTAATATTTAAGCCTTTTTTGAAATACGAAACACCAAGTTCATTCAAATCGGACTTAAATCACATATACCTCCCATACAAAATGACGTCATTAAAAAGGTAAAATTCTCAAAAATTTCATAAGAAGTATTCACTTAAAGACTTTTTGCTATTATTTAAACTTTGCACATAAGCTTTGATTTCAAATACTTTTAGTTTGAAATTTGTCTAAATTAAATGGAAACAACTCCTACTTCCTATTTAAAGTGACGTCATCAAAATTGGAAAACCTTTATGAAACCCACTTTATTAATTTTCATAAAATTCACTTTATGACTTTATATTTTACACCTAAGATTTGATATTTCAAACGCACAATGAGGTTTAAATTTGGATAAGTTGATAAAAAACCAAGTCTATCCCCATACAAGCTGACCTCTTCAAAATAATAATACCTTCATTACTACGAATATTGTATACTACACACAAGTGTGAGGGTACTTCACCCGAAATAAACACATTCCTTACTAATTTTGTTTTGTTTTGATTCTACCGAGAGATTTCAAATTTTCAAGAAATTTAACTGCAGAAAATTTGTTTTGTTCCATACGAAATATTTTTTAAATCTATTTTCAATCTGAAATATCCCTCTGAGAAATGGAAACATTCCCGGATTTAAGCAGGAAACATTCCATAGAATGTAGGAAGCATTCCCTTTCGTTAGACACTCCATTTCGTTTTATACACACTATGCCATTGGAGGGAAACATTCCTCTCAGCTATCTTTAAAATAAATGCAGAAACAACAACAAATAAATAACAACTAAAAATGGTAAGTCTGGTCAAACCCGGGACCTCAGTCAAGCACGCTACATTCTCGACTACAGAGGCTGCCTTATTATTCGAGATTTTACTATCAGAAATAAATTAAAATTGAAATTGCCCCAAAAGAAGCAATAGTTTCCACATGCATTCTTTAAGAAGCGGTTTGGAAATAACATAAATTTAAAACTGCACAAAAGTTTCCTAAAGATACGATGAGGAATGCTTTCCCTTCACTTCCAGTGCTACAAATTCTTTGAAAAAAAAAATAAAAACTGGGTGAGTTTGTGTTCAGGCCATACATGTCCCATCCCTATGCTGTAGTCATAGTAAATATATTTACTTACTGTTTAAGAAGCACTGAAGCTTATAAGCGCGTATGGGCACCACTATATTTAAAGCTTCTGTGTTGTTTCTGTGTTTGTCTTTTGTCTTTGATTTGTTGTTGCGTTTTGTGTTGCTACATAAGCCTTTGCTCTCAATTCCTATACTCAGCGCTCCCAGAGCGCTCTCTGCCCATACCTGCTTATAAGTATTTATATTTTTGACTCTTTTTACCAACTGTTCAATGCTAAGAATTTAGTATTAAGCCTTGCTGCTAGCCTTCCGCTTAGCTATGAGAAAAGTTTAAGCTCTCTTCTTTTTCTATCACTCGAGCACGCAAGACCATCAACTCGCACTTCATACTGAACATAAGGTAACATTATATTGTAAAAATCCCTTTTATATAATAAAATCAATCATTTTAATTCGCTTTTTCTTTTCCGTGATCTTACCGGCGAGTTAAACCTTGAGTTAAACGTATTCAGTTTGTGAAAAAAATATACGACCACAACTATAATATTTGTGTTAGTATTGACTTCAATTTGACATAAGGAATGCATAGTGCTATCCCTTTCATAGCGAAGTTGCCAATATCTTTTTCTCAGATATTTCGTCGGCTTGTGCCCTTTTGAGTGTTCAAAGATACCAAATTAGCTCTATGTTGTGATGACCCTTGGTTTGGGTTGAGGCCTATCTAACACCTCCTCTGTACTTTGGTGCACGTCAACCAGTTGAAAACGCCAACTGCACATCGAGCTGGATAGCTGTGCCCACGATATAGGTAGTAAACCACAACCACCACGATTCACCCCAAAAAGCCACCCCAATCAGTCATCCTAATGCCTCATTTCTGCCTCATTTAGGGTTGCCAGATTTGGAAAGGGTAGTATCGGGACATTTTTAGAAAATTCCGGGATTTTACAGAACTCGCCAGGACATTTAAAGCAAAAAAGCCAGAAAAAACAGATTTTCTAACGTTTTGTAATTTTAACAAAATATAATGTGAAGAATTGTAGATAAATATCAGAATTGTGGAGAAAAAATTTGTAGTTTTTAGGTACAAAGCACCAAAATTTAAAAAATTGGAAATCACAAACGGGACGAAAGTGAGTCAAAAAGGAAGTCAGTCAAAAAGAACAGTCAAAAACAAGTGCTGCCAATTTCGATTGAAATTAACGTGCTGCTGTACTGTTTCATTTAACGCATACGCAATGCACTGTTCACTCGGGGATACTTTCACCATTCGTTGCCTCCCAGTAAGAACTAGAAATAAATTAAAGCATTTTTTTAAATACGGGAAAAATTACATGAATTTCAATCAAAGTCGTTTGCAGTTTTGAGTGCGTTTATTTTTTGTGAAAATACCGGGACTTTTAGACAAATACCGGGACTCGGGACAACAATTGAAAAACCAGGACAATACCGGCGAGTCTCGGCTTCCTGGCAACCTTAGCCTCATTGCTGAAGAGAATTTGCTTTGAGAAATCAGCATTTAATTTTTGTTGTTCCAAGAGATGGCACACCCTGCAGTTAAAGTAAAACAATTTAAAATAAAAATGTTTGTTGATTTTAATCGTTTAGAGGAGAGTTTAAACATTAACTTTTGACAATTAATTACAGTATGATAAATAAAAATTTATCCCCGCTGAAAACCTCCACAAAAAGTTAGCAACAAGTTATGTTGTTTTTTTTTTTTTGTCCACTTCATGGCAGTTTTCATTATAACTCACGAAACGTGCTCAATTCTTATTGAACCGTTTCCAATACTTATCGTCTTTTTTTTTGGTTTTTTAATTTGTTGTTACAGTTTAACCTTTTGATGAGCACTGGGACACTGACGACCCTTTCACTTTTGAATATTTTTTGGAAACACTAAGCAATCGATTTTTTATTACAAGTGATCATTCAAAAGGTAATGAATGTGGCTTTCAGAAATTACTTAATTTTCAAGTGTAGATTCATCCTTTTGCCTATGAGACCACCACAAGGTTGTAAAATCTTTACTTTTCTTTTTGCTGCAATATTTTTGGGGGTGGGAGGAGCTACAGGTACAAAATTTTTGTAGAAGTTGCGGGCAACCTTCCATTTTCTTACAAAAAATAACGAAAAGAGATAGTTCATTTCGACTATCCACGTGACCCCCCAAATCTGATGGGATCTCTATGTGCCAATTGTCGTCAACGGTAAAATCTATGACATTTCATTTTGTGGAAGAGTTCATTTATTTGAATTAAATATAAATCTGTTTGGGTTTTGGATCAATACATTGAAATTTCATTTTTTTAAGGATAAATTTCGAAGCAATTTCGTTCATTGGCGAGGCAAAATTGTTTTTTGCAAAAGTCACAAATAGCATTGGTTCGATGGTCTTTATGTTGTTTGGAGCAGAAAATACATCCTTATGTTCTATTGACTAATTCCACAGTGAGCCAGACGAGCTCCCAAAATCTTTGGTCTACCGAATACACAGCTTTATAAATAGCTTCAACTGGTTCAGATAGAGTGGAAAATAATTAACCCCTGCTACCACAACTGGTTTAAATCAGCTAAAGTGTGTCGTATAAGAGACAGCCATTGGAGATATAATGATCGGACAAAGTAGTGACTTCCGTAATTTTGAATCGCTTAGGTCCCTGTTTTACAACTTTGCCAGGTGGTCTCTTTTGGTTGGTGAACGCATCGATCATTTAAGTAGCCAGTTGCATGCGGACTTCCAATGCAGATATAGAAAATGAAATTGTATTAGACGTAGAGATTTTGTTGTAACCCATGTACGCATTATGCACACTAGACTTGGGTAGTTCATGAACGAACTAGTTCAATTAAACGATTCCCACTCAGAACTATGTGAACTAGTTCAGTGTTTCTCGTTCTTTTAGTTGATTTAAGTTCCATTGGTTTTGCAGCGAGTAGGAACAAAACGAATGAGAGCAAAAATAAGTAAATTTTCCAAGCTATGGTTTGAGTCCTTGGTTTATCCAAACGAACTAAAGCGGGAAGTTCATTCACTGCATATGCATATACGTCCGTCTACTCGCTGATCGCAATGTAATAGAAATATGTGAAAGCTTACAGATGAAAGTTCATTTAATGCATTTGCAAATGCGTCCATTTACTCGCTACGCAAGCAAAGTCGAAAATGATTCAACTTTTCTTGCGTAATTTGCGTTTTTTGACAGCTCGTTACTTATAACGAACAGAGAGAAAAAATAAAAGAAACGATTCAGAAACTCATTACTTTTAGGGATGACTCTTCTAAATAAATCTTAAAAATTAAAAATGTCTATAATTTTTTCATTGTTAATTTCTGAAAAGAACTTTTTTATACACAGGATTTAAGATTTTTTTAATAATAAGTTAAGACATTTGAAGTATTTTTGTGTAAATACGATAAAAAATTCCCCATTAAGAACATACCAAATATTTTACAAGTTTGTAGCCCTGCTTAGACTGAACGTAAAACGCAACCATTGAACTCTGCCATAATTTTTTTGCGTAAATTGTGCCAGCGAGTAGACGGACGCATATGCATATGCAGAGAATGAACTTCCCGCTTAAAAGACCTAGCGAACTAAAAGAACGAACGAACTAAAAGAACAAACGAACTAAAAGGTTAAACGTAGTATAACATGCAACGAACAAAAAGAACGAACGAACTAAATGAACGAACTAGTTCAATACGATCTTTGTGGTGAACTAAAATGCCCAAGTCTAAAGCTGGAAATTCATTCACTGCATTTGCATATGCGTCTGTCAACTCGCTGAAGTAATTTACGTAAGAAAATTATGACAGAGTTCAATGCTTGCGTTTTACGTTCAGAGTTAGCAGGGCTACAAAATAATAAAACATTTGGTAAATTCCTAATGTGGAGTTTTTATAGTATTTACACAAAAATACTTTGAATGTTTTCATTTATAATTAAAACAATCTTAAATCCTGAGTTTAATAATGTACTTTTGAGAAATTAACAATGAAAAAATTATAGACATATTTAATTTTTAAGGATATTTTTACAAGAGCCATCCCTTAAAGCAATGAGCTTCTGACTCGTTTCTTTTATTTCTTCTCTCTGTTCGCTATAAGTAATGAGCTGTCAAAAAACGCAACGGACGTAGCGTATAAACGGACGCATATGCAAATGCAGTGAATGATCTTCCCGCTTAATGCACATTCAAATCAAAGTGATCGCAAAAAAGACGCTTTTGGTCTTTTATTTGCAATCATGTTCGTAGTTAGACTGAAATAAAATAACAAAATCAAAAAGAGTTTAATGTTCTTTCCTATGGTGGTACTTTACGACTCTACGTCTACTGTTTCAGAAGATATTTCCAAAATAGGTTAAGATTATAAAATCCCACCAAATCTAATAAATGGCCCTCTTTAATTGTTACGGAGGAATGTTTGAGGAGGTGGTACTTTGGTACAACCATTGGAAAGGTTATTTTTTGGATTACTTAACGAAATTTTTGATATAAAAATAAAAAAGGGCAGTTATTGGATTTTTTGGGCTTTTTAACGAAATTCTGAACTATTGCGGGAATATCTTCTAAGCCAATGGCCATATAGAGGTCATAGTACCACAATTGCTAAGGTTGTTTTTTAAACTTTCATTGGTTACCTTTAAAAATAGCTTGAAAACAACGAGTTCTCATGAAGTAAATCAAAATTCGTCCCCAAACTTT
The DNA here is from genome assembly GCA_943735915.1 of Pherbina coryleti. Lineage (NCBI taxonomy): Eukaryota > Metazoa > Arthropoda > Insecta > Diptera > Sciomyzidae > Pherbina > Pherbina coryleti. The sequence goes on from OX030948.1 coordinate 164,294,958, forward strand.
TTGTTCGTTTATGGTCAACGAGAGAAAATACTCGCATACATTTTTGCCGTTGACTACCATTGGGACATATAGGCCCCCATGATTTTTCAACCGGTTGCAGGTAAAAAATTTGTTTTTTTTTCACGAGACTGTTAGGGTTTTAATAATTTGGGGTCGGTTAACACGAATCCGGTGTCGGATTCGCGAGTTTCCTAACAGTTCAGGAGCGGTCGTCAAAGGGTTAAGAGATTTTGTACGATTTGCTTGCTTCTTTAAGCAACTCACGTTTTGGGTTTTCATCAATTCGAAAAATTATGTTTCATTCAATAACAACAACAAATTGTGGCTGTTGCTGCTCTAGGACTATTTTTCCAAAAATTGCATGATTGGAAAATAAATCGATTTTATTGTTTGTCTCGCTTTGTTTTGCTGACAGGACTAATTAAAAATGCAGCGACATCCTTTAACAAAAAAAAAAACAAAAAAAAAAACTATTCCTCACGCACTGCTATAGAAAAGAAAACCAATTTATTTAGTTGAATGTCTGAGTGTTTCTCAGTGCTGCGTGTGCTACGTGCAGCACATTTTTTGGTGCGTTTATGCGTCTGTGCGTTGTTGTGTAGCCAGGTAGTTACTCATATTTGTTGCTTAGAGTTTTATTGGCTATTATGGCTGTCCTTAAATTGAGTGCACTTTATTTAGGCCCATTTAGCAGGTACATTAGCTGGAACATAAACCCCGGATTAGAGGCGGTATGAATTAGTTGCCTGAGTGTGCATTTTTTTTTGTTTTTATTGTGTTTTATTTGTTTTCGTTGAAGGATGTGCAGGATTTGCGGTTGTTAAAATTTTGTTGATGCCGGTCACGATTTGTTGTTCAACATTATATGCAGCTTTATAGCTTGTTTGGTTATTGCTCAGCACACAAGGCGCCAATTTTATTTATTTTTTTTTTATATAATATTTTAAAAAGATTAATTCTAGCAGGAATTGCTTAATATTGATAAAGATCTGCTGTACAGCAGATTTTGATGATAGGATAATTTTAAAAAAATTGCTAGAATTTTTCAACATGACATGGAAGCTATGAAAGTTATGAACAACAACAACCCATAGAGTGCTATAGAGCGATTTCATTAAAAATTAAAATTCCTGTCACCATTTTTCCCATGAGAAAGTTGCACACGCTTGTAAGTTGAAACAAGCGCTTCAGGAAATCAACTCCTGGCTAACTCAAAGAATGCCAAGCAATGCAAAAAATTTACAACTTAAACAATGAGAAAATCTCACCAAAAGTAAACTCTACACAAAAGAACAAGTAAAATATTTGCAAAAAAAAAAACAACAACAAAAACACTCCATACAAACATATAAATAAAACTGGTTAACAACATTTTCATTGCACACCATATATGTACGCCAATTTGTCTGGTAGCTTAAGTCCTGGGAATGAGTTATGAGATTGCTCTGCTCTGCAGTGCTTGCCAAGTAATCGATACCCTGTTAAGGTGTAAGTGTTGTTTTTTTTTTTGTTTAATGCCATTGCATTATTCCTGACAATCTGAGTATGCTTTGCCCACAAGTGTTTCCGCTTGTTCACTTTTATGTACAATAAAAACAAACTAAAAAATACAAAATATTGTGTACTTTCTGCCAGTTGTGCATTTTTAAACATGCTGGCAATAGTGGTTATACTGATTTTTTTTTTCTCCATGTAGTGCCAAAACAAATTAAGTACAACGTTTAAACTTTCAGTGCAAAAGCAATTTTGTGCGCCTATTTTTTGCCTTAAAAATTTTTAATGTTGTTGCCGTTGTTTAAAAGCACATTTTTTGCAGACAAATTAACTTGCAGAGTGACAACTTGACAGCATTGAAAAAAAAGATTGGCCATTTTTTGTTATTTTTCTCCCAACTGTAGCCAGGAAGTTGTTGTTTAATTGAGCGCATGTAATTTTTGTGCGAATATCCTGGCCTTAAAATGGCATGAATATAATTTTTTTTCTGATTGTTGTACAAAAATATAGAAAAAAAGGAATTTTATGTGCTCTAATGTTGACGGACACAGTTGACAACTTCTCAGTCCCGAATGTTGAGTACATGTTCATATTTAGCCAGAAGCTATGATTGATTAAAATTGTAGATAAAAGAAAGCTGTCATTGTGAATGTTTTTTTTTTTTTTTGAGCAAATTTTGACAGACAGTTTACTAATTAAATGCAAGTTTTGATGCCCGAAAAGCTCTCAAGTTTTAATAGCTAATGATTGTATGTTTTAGCAGAATTTTATCTCTAATTCTACCTACTAATTACTTAAATACTAAACTTGCGCTTATTTTCTTTTTTTTTAATTTAAATTTAAATTTTCTTAAAACTTTTTCACAATCCTTTTGGACAAAAACCCTTTCTTCCGCCTGTTAACATGTAAACAAAATATGTTAACATTTCTCGGTCTTGTTGATCCAAGAGCTTTCAGGCTTAGACCTTCCAAGAAGTACAAAAATGCATAAAGCTCCGCTCATTTTATTTGCCTCATTTAATTCAAGCCCTAGTGAATAAAAAATGTTCAGATACTTTTGTGATAAAATATAAGCAATTTAACTTAAATCTTTAAATATTTTATTTTAGTAAAATTTAAAACTGTTCTTGAACTAATAAGATTTTCAAATTATATGATTCTCATGCTTAGCTGTTCATCACTGTTTATCAGACAATTAATTGATAACATACGAGCTTTTTCAGAATGCTCCCAATTTGAATCAGTATCCATGGATTCTAGAGAGTAGAGATGTGCAATTATTCTCGTTTTTGAGTCATTGGTTGACTAACACAAAAAAAAGTATTAGTGAATGTAAGTCAGTGGTGTTCACATGCATACCACCACAATTTTCAAATTTTGTGCTTGTGTTAGTAGCTCTCTCGTTCTCTGCACTGATAAAAATTGTTGTGCAGGTATTAAGCAAGAATTCTTTTATAATTATCATTGTCATCATCATTATCATTATCAGTATCATTATCATGATCATTATTTTCATTATCATTATCATTATTATTATTATTATTAATATTCTTTATTGGTTGAGCTACGGCCGTAGCAATAAAACAAAATATTTTTTTGTAGTTTTTTTATGTTTTTTTTTTAATTTCAATATTTCGGCTTAATTTTTAAGCCATCTTCAGGACCTGAAGAAAAATTAACAATAATACAAACAAAATTACAAAAAACACTTATTTAAACAAATTACATGAAATTATTAATTGTGCCACATATACGTGTCGTCAATTAGTTATATAAATGTCAACTAAATTTTTGTTTAACCAAATGTTTGTATATGTGTGCGCAATTTTCTGTGTCTGATTTGAAATTGAGTCTTTTGTCTGCTGGAGTGTTTATGATATGGAGCATTTCAATAGTGTATCGTCTGGAGTAATTCTTCTCTTGTTGTAATATTTTTGTCTCTTCAAAAGCTGGAATGTGACCATTTTGAACACAGTGGGCTGCAAGTGCTGTTTTATTGTCGTTTGATGATTTTAAGTCCGATTTATGTGAGGCTAATCTTGTCCTAAGTTTAGATTTTGTCGTACCTACATATACTTGTCCGCATATGTTGGTCCCGTCTCCTTTGCATGCTATTTTGTAAACAACGTTCGCCTTGTCCATCTTATCCACTATACTTTTTGTTTGGCTATATATGTTTCTAAGAGCATTGTTAGTTTTTGGAGCTAGTAAGTATTTATTTTTTTCATATGTGTCAGTTTTTTTGAATTTTTCTGTGAAACCAGGTACGTATGTGATTCCTTTGTAAAGTTTTGGCTGTGGGCTCCGTGTTAAGTTGGGTTGTATCGTGACTTCTCTTATGAGGCGGTTAATTGTATTTTCTGGAAAACTGTTGCTGGTTAGTATGTGTCTTATGCGTGTTCTGTTGGCTTTGTGGAACACCCTGTCGCTGATGTTGTGCACCCTGCTTATGAAATTTTTGGCAGTATTGATAATCACTTTTTTTGGGTGTTTAGAGTGGAAATTTATCAATCTCCCTGACGCCATAGGTTTTTGGTACCAGTCCATCTTAATGATATTATTTTTTCTCATAACAAGTGCGTCCAAATACGGTAGACTTCCTTCGTTTTCCTGTTCTTTTGTGAATTGTATATATTTGTGGCAAGAGTTAAGTATTTGTAAAGTTCTGTCTATGGCATCTATTTTAACAATTGCAAATATGTCGTCAACATATTTGGTGAGGCTCTTCGGTTTGTGTTCACACTTCTCCATAAAAGTGTCTAAAATTTCTTCCATCACGATATCTGCTATTATGGGGGAAATAGGGGACCCCATCGGCATACCTTTAAGTTGGTTATATATCGTGTTGTCATATTTGAAATAGTTATTTTCACTTATGCAGAATTTTAGTATATCCATGAAGAGTGATTTTGGAATATTAGTGTTATTGGCTATGTTGTCCCATTTTTTGTTGATTGTCTTTAAGGCAAATTCAATCGGAATGCTAGGGAATAACGAGATTACGTCGAACGAAATCATCTGTTCATCATCATAGATATATGTATTGTTAATTTTTGTTTTGAGCTCTACCGCGTCTTTTATGTTGTATTTTGAATCTGTTGTTAAGCATTTTAATATTCTTACAACATATTTGCATAATCCGTATGATGGGGAATTTATGGATGAGCAGATGGGTCTGAGAGGCATATTGTCTTTATGAATTTTCGGTAGTCCATAAAGCCGAGGTACCGTCGCAGAATATGTTGTTAATTGAATATGTTGTTAAGCCAACAGAACACGCATAAGACACATACTAACCAGCAACAGTTTTCCAGAAAATACAATTAACCGCCTCATAAGAGAAGTCACGATACAACCCAACTTAACACGGAGCCCACAGCCAAAACTTTACAAAGGAATCACATACGTACCTGGTTTCACAGAAAAATTCAAAAAAACTGACACATATGACAAAAATAAATACTTACTAGCTCCAAAAACTAACAATACTCTTAGAAACATATATAGCCAAACAAAAAGTATAGTGGATAAGATGGACAAGGCGAACGTTGTTTACAAAATAGCATGCAAAGGAGACGGGACCAACATATGCGGACAAGTATATGTAGGTACGACAAAATCTAAACTTAGGACAAGATTAGCCTCACATAAATCGGACTTAAAATCATCAAACGACAATAAAACAGCACTTGCAGCCCACTGTGTTCAAAATGGTCACATTCCAGCTTTTGAAGAGACAAAAATATTACAACAAGAGAAGAATTACTCCAGACGATACACTATTGAAATGCTCCATATCATAAACACTCCAGCAGACAAAAGACTCAATTTCAAATCAGACACAGAAAATTGCGCACACATATACAAACATTTGGTTAAACAAAAATTTAGTTGACATTTATATAACTAATTGACGACACGTATATGTGGCACAATTAATAATTTCATGTAATTTGTTTAAATAAGTGTTTTTTGTAATTTTGTTTGTATTATTGTTAATTTTTCTTCAGGTCCTGAAGATGGCTTAAAAATTAAGCCGAAATATTGAAATTAAAAAAAAAAAAACATAAAAAAACTACAAAAAAATATTTTGTTTTATTGCTACGGCCGTAGCTCAACCAATAAAGAATATTAAAAATACTTAAGAAGGCCGATTACAACCACACATATTATTATTATTCTGAAAATAACGCATATTCATATGCCTCAAACATTTCGTGCAGTGCAAAACACACGACCAAGAAGCGCGAAACTTCTCTTTCAAGTTTCAGCGCCAACTGATTGAGAGAACTTCGTGCATTCGATCGTGTACGTGTTTCGATTCTCGAATAAAGCTTTCGAGACTCACCGTGGTACTACGTGAACATCACTGATGCATGGTAGAATTATAAGGTAGGGCCGACTCGGAGAAGAATGGAGTAGAAAACAGAGCAAAGTGGGTTAACTGTCAAAATCGGCTGTTCGTCTCTAGTTTCTTTATGTTCATTTTTCGCAGTTGATTTTAGGTTAAACTTTTTACAAGCTTTTCTGCATATTGGACATTTCCTCGGCATTTTACAGATTTATTTACAATGTTTTTACAATATTTCCAGTCAAATTAACACAAACTTAACACACGTGTCCGCACTATTTACAATTTGAAAACATAATACTTTTATTTCATTTGAGGTTTCTACGAATTTCGCCATTTTGACAATTAACCAACCTTTTTAGTTTCCACTCTTCGTTGACGCGTGAGGGCACTGAGTGACTCAGCCCTACCTTGTAATTCTTCCATGCACTGATGTAAGTCAAAGCAGAACTTCCACTCATATCCACTCATACTCGTTCACGCACGGCAAGCATACACGGAGAGAAATAATATTCTTATATTAAGAAAATATTTCGCTTGTTCTAAGAAAAATTTAATTTAAGCCACATTTGCTTAAATCAAGCACTAAAAACTAAAACTTAGAAACAAAATTTTATAATTAGCATTTATTTCTAAAAAATTTTAAAATAAATGATTGGTTGAAATAAGAATAAAATACTTTATTCTAGGACCTGGACCAAGACTTGAATCAAGAAAATATTGTCTTAATTTAAGCAAAGACAGATTTGGTTATTAGACCTATTCTTGAATTAATAAACTATTTTGCTTGATTTAAGAAATATACACAAAAATATATTTATTTCAAAATTGCTTGATTCAATCATGCAAAACAATACAAGTACTTTCAATCTTAAATCTTTCAACCTTTGAATTAAATTATACTAAGCCTTAAAATTATGAATGAAAAAAGAAAACAATTTCTCATTTCTCATTTGAAAATATATTCTAATCACAATTGATTAACAACAATTCATTAATTAATCACAAGATACTAGAAAAATAAGAAAAGTTCAGTTTTTGTTTCATTTAAAAACATAATGTAGCAAGCTATTTACTATTTTCAGATACGAGATAAAAAATAGTCGTATATATCAAGCAAAACTTTCTTATTTTCAGACAAATATTTACTTGGATCAAGCAAATTCTTCTCTTTATAATAAAAATAAAAATCAAATTGTTTATTTTGTTAAAGCAAATCCTTCTCAATTCTAGACAAACAAATTTTACAAATCGCGCCAATTATTCCAGATTTCAGCAATTAGTTTACTTGGATGAAGCAAATTTTTTAAATCATGCAAAATATTCCAAAATTAAGAAAATTGTTTACTTGAATTAAGCAAACTCCTCTAGTTTTCAGTTAATTCTGTACTTGAAGAAAGCAAATTGTTCTCAATTCAAGGAAAATAAATTTCTCAAATCAAGCAAATTATTCTAGTTTCAAGTAAATTGCTCTAGTTTTCATCAAATTGTTTACTTGGAGCTAATTTGAGGCACAATTTTTCTCACTTCAAGCAAATATTAGACTTGAATCTAGAAAAAAATATTCTTGAGTTTTAAGCAAATTTATATTGAACTAAAAATATTTTCTTAATATCACGTGTTTGAAATTTGCTCTTAAGTATAAGCTGATAGCCTATATCAACCATACTCAACCTTATATATAGGCTGATAGCCTATATCAACCATACTCAACCTGTGGCCCGCCAATGTTTTTTGTGCGGCCCTAAACACATTTATTATCAGGAACATGATTTAAGAAAATCGTTCTAAATTTCAGATATCTTGAGATTCATTTCGGCTTTGACGCACAGAATTTGGTACTCCGTACTTAAGGATTGCAAGTGACAGGTTGCAAAAGACTTTCTTTATCGAATGAAGTCGAATCGAATATGGTAAAGTGAAATTTTTAACTTTTAAATTTTCTAAAATTACTTTTTTTGAAATGTTTGAAAAAAATATTTTTGACATTTTTTTTTTATTTTTCAATTATAAAATAATCGCCGACTCCGAACGGCGATGAACGGAATGGTTCTTGTTCTCAAGAAGCTTTACATGGCATTTTGATTACTCTCTGAGGTTTGCCATTGTCTGCAGAGAGGTGGCGGCCGTACAGAAAAATTATTTTAATTCAAATAATTTTCTGTCGCTGCTGGGGTTTGAACCCGTGTCTCCAGGTTTGTTGACATAGCGGCCACGCACTGTAACCAACTAATCCACGGACGCCACGCCATGAGTCTTATTATGATTTTTTAAAGAGTCTTTATTATCAGCCTTAAAAGAGTATTAAATATGAGTCTTAAAAGAGTCTTAATTTTGAATCCAAACAGACTAATTTGTATGAGTCCTAAAAGAGTGTTTATTATGTGTCTTAAAATAGCATTAAATATGAGTCTTAAAAGAGTCTTTATTTTGAGTCCAAAATGAGACATAAAGCAGTCATTATTATGAATCATGTTTTGAAGCCCATAACCTATGAAAATGTGCTCAAAAAAGAGTCTTTTTTTTTAGCGCATTATGAAGATAAAAATTTATTTATATGAGTCTGAAAGAGTCTTTTAAGAGTCCTAATGTTTGCTGGGAAGTATAATCCTTTTGTGAGTCTTCGTTATGAACAATCATAATACCGGCTTATTAAGAAATTTTTAATGAGTTCGTTTCGTGAGAACTCATAAAGCAAGCAGTCATTTTACAATCATATCAAAGACACTTTATGAGTCTTTAATTGCGTACTCTTAAGAAATGCATAAAAAATACTCTTTTTAGAGTATTATTTCTGAGCAATCATTTTACAATCATATCAAAGACTCCTTTAGGTTTTTTTTTGTTGCTTACTCACAAAACTCGCATAAGACTCTTTTTAGAGTCATGTTTTTTATTTTGGACACTTCGAAAATGTTTGCTGGGTTAGTTTTTCTCTTTTAAAATAAATGGTTTCTACAAAAAGAGGGGTTTTATGATTTTTACGTCATACCATTATAGTTTTGCGGCCCGCGTAACTTTACAAATGTATGTATGTGGCCCGAAGAAAGAAAAGGTTGAGTATCATTGGCCTATATGCTTGATTCAAGCATAGAACGGTTGATTTTTTTCTCTCCGTGTAGCATGGGAAGTAATAAAAAATAAGTTATCATTTGTACAGTCTGGTGCAGTACTCACTTCTCTCATTGAGTCAATGGAAAGGTCACACAGTAATGACCGTGTATGGGCACCACTACATTTAAAGCTTCTGTGTTGTTTCTGTGTTTGTCTTTTGTATCTGATTTGTTGTTGCGTTTTATGTTGCTACATAAACCCTTGTTCTCAATTCTTACTCTCAACGCTCCCAGAGCGCTCTTAGCCCATAGCTGGTAATGACTTATCACACCAAAAATACCAAGAGTTAAGTGGAATGACTTAATTCTTTCGAATCATTTATAGTTCCTGTTTCTTGTTCTTTGAATTTACAAACATATTTGAAAACAAGAACTGTTTTGCAAAAAGCATAAGGCATTACACAAAATAATACTCAACTCACCCATACTTATTTTCCACTCACATAAACAAGTGAGTCACATCAGATTATTAACCAACAGCAAATAGAGTGATAATTTGTCCACTGACATTCATAGAAGTACTATGGGTATTTTTTGGTGTTAGTGGGAATGAGTTAAAGTATTTTGTTGAGTTGCTAAGAGCATGATACAATTATATAAGGTAGGAGTGTCAATTGGCTATCTTCTCACGTGTCTAGCACCGACTGTCATTTGCCTGTATATTTTACTTTCTATTTTCTTTTTTACTTTTTTCGTTCTCTAATTTATACTTTTTTTGGCAGTTGGTGCAAGATGAAAAAACTGTCACTCCTACCTTGTATAATTGTATCATGGTTAAGAGTACATATTTGCACCAATAGTTACGGCTCATGACGTAAGTATACTTATTTCACTAGTACTCATTGCATTGTTCGTCAGATTAAGCAAGCACGCTAATATAAATTGTCGAGGCCATAATTTGCAATTATAATATACTAAGTTAATTTATCCAAATCAATATCGTTGAGTTAAACATGTAAAACTTAGATGTTTTGACGAAAAACTTAGGAGGCTCTAAATTACCGAAGATATCTCATAAATTATACTAGGTTTTTTATTAATTTTGCAGATGTTTTTTTCTCGGTGTAACGAGGCTGTTAATAGCTCACTTTTTTTGAGCGCGCTTAATTTTTTTGAAAAGTGAGCGCGCTCACATTCTGAGCAGCTCATTTCTTGTGTGCGCTCACATTCAAGTGACAAAAGTGAGCGCAATGACAGAGTTGATATTTATTTTTATTTGATTTAAAATAAATTTCATTAAAAGAGAGCAAATTTGATGTATTGTGGTGACAAAAAAGCGTTTAATTATCAGCAAAGCCTCTTTTTAGATCGTTACATTTAGTCCAGTGCATGGTATAATAATACATGGTAGCATTGACAACTGCTTATTTTCTCTTCAACAGGAAAACATAAACTGTCAAAAACAGCTTTTTGTGGAAATACATCAGCAGCTGCTGTGGTTGTTGTTTTTTTTCACTTCAAGGTTTTCAACATTGCTTGTGTTTTCAATGGCGGATTGTGAGCGCTCTCTTTTTGAGTATATTTTTTGACAGTATATGATTTCCCAAGCAACTGTCAATGCTACCTTGTATTATTATACCATGGTCCAGTGTTTGTATCTTTTATTTCAGTGATGACCAAAATCTCTTACCCCGAGTCATTTTTTCAGAACATAGGAGGCTAAATCTGGAGAATGTGTTGGATGGAGTAATAGTTCATCGCACAATTTATAGGTTTTTGCCATGAAAACTAGTGTAAGCCGTTACGTTGTTATGGTGGAAAAACACTTTGGTGGAAGAGAATATTCACCCGGAGAAGTGTACTGTTTTTATTGTTCTTTAGTATCTGCTGTGTTGTGATGAATTCATGTTTCGTCTACGGTTACGAAACCGCGCAAAAACTTCATTGGAGTGCTGTTGAACATCACCAAATACTCCTTTGAAGTGGTAACACGGTTGCTCTTATGGTCGAGTGTGACCAATCCCTCGAATAACTTTTTCATGTCCAAATATTCTTGTAAAATATGATGTACAAAGTCACTTGAGATGCCTACACCTCACAGCCATCTCACGCACTTTCATTCTCCGGTCGTTCAATATCAATCCAGGGATTTTATCGATTTCTGGCGAGACGAATTCTTTTGGGAGACAGGAATGTTTAGCGCCACTTGTGCTCGCTTGTGATCACAATCACAAAGAAGAGGAAGATCCATTAATTCACTCAAGCGTTTCAGAGTTTTACTCAAATTTTAAAATTTGCTTGTTGCTTAGCCAATAACTGTATTGCTTACCCTATGAATGGGAAAATTAAACTCTGACCAGGACGCGTGACAAATGAACGCAAAAATTTCACTGAAATTGTTATAATTTCATTAATCATAACTTTTCATTAGATAAAAGCTTTGGATTTGAAGTCATTGAATTAAAGCATAAAATGTCATGAAACGTTATGGATTGATTCCTGGGTAACAGCTGTAAATTAGCCAATGATATGATAATTGTATGATTGATGTATTTACATGAATTTTCGGCTTTCAAGCCGTCATATCATAGAAGTTGAAAAAAATAAATGGAAATTTTTATATTTTTTTTTTGTTTTTGTTTTTGTTTCTCATGCATCATAGCAAATTTTGGCAGCAGCTAAATTAATTTCTAATTTAAGTAGCATGTAGTATTAATTAAATTTACATTAGTAGCTTCTGCAGGCTGACTTCAAAAACAAAAAAAAAAAAAAGGAAAAAAATTTAAATCATCTTATATAATTTGTTAAGTATTTTATAAGCGGCCGCCTTAAGCTTTCAGCGTAAAGAAAAATTTAAGCTTGTTATAAAAATAGGCATATTTAAAATTAAGTGATGATGATGCAGCGGGATGGTTGGAATTTTCTTTTTTTTAACAAATTGAATTAGATATGAGCTTTTATTTCCGTACTTACAGCTTGGTTGAAGCTTTAACGATTGTAAAAAAATGTCTGAAAATATACGCTAACATTGAAGCTTTGCACCTTTGTCCTAAGTAGGCTATTGTCAGAGCTTACCGCAAGGTTAAGCTTAAGATTAAGCTTGGCATAAATGTGGAAAAACATGAAATTCTTTAGGTTCATAAAAAAACAAGCCTTGATATCTACAAGTTGCCTGCTACTTTAATTGCTGCTTCCTGTAGTTTTTAATTTATTATTTAAATTATATTTTTAATGCCTTATCTTAATTTACCAAGAAATCTCCAGCTTGGTCAACTCCAACTTGGACAACTTCGGACTTTTGTTTGTTTGTTTTTTTTTTTTTTCTTAATTTTTGTTTGCGCTCTTGTTGCCCATTTGTGCTGACATGTTCTACGCCATTTGAGCACGTCCAATACAAGTTCAACAAGCTACTTTATAAGCCTTTACTTAGCTTAGCTAAAGCTTAATGAAGCGCTCATCAGTTGAAGCTCATGTTGAGCATAACTAAATTCTTGTGATTTTCTCTAACCAACGGCTACTGTATGACCCCATCATTAGCATATTTTCTTGTTTTAACCTTTATTGCTTTTCTTCTTTTCTTTTTTTTTGTTATTTTTTCTTTTTTTGTTCTTTTTTTACATCAGATTCTTTCTGATTGTTTTATATGAATCGTCTTTGTTTTTCAAAGCACTGTATAGCTTTAAGCTCTAATTTTCATTTTGCTAGAATGCTTTTAGTTCACATCGTTTATTTATGGCCTGTGCTCATTAAGCCAGAGTTCAAGCAGAGCTAATTAGCAACTTTAAAGCTTGTTGCCTTTAATGTGACTTCTCCATAGCTTTTCATGCTACTCAAAAATTATTCTCTTAAGTTATCTTTAGATGATAATTCTTTCGTTTTGCTTTTCTTATATGAAATTTTTTTTGGTTTTGTTTTGTTTCCTTTTTTTTCATTTTGGACTACATTCAAGTTCTACCTTATGTTTCTTTACTTTTCTATAGTACTTCTCTTTATTTTTTCCCCGGTAAATTTGAAGTTTACTGGAGAATTTTTTAGCTCAGCTTCACTCTGAACTTTATCGTTTAACCCGTTTCGGTCCAAAGTGGCATAGATTTTTCACCTTTTTTCGTCAATGTATTGGACATGGTCAACCTTGGAAAAAAATAGAAAAAACCAAGTGATCTATATTTTCGAGGATGCTCTTTCCGATTCTGTAACAATTTTCGTGGTAGATTTGTTGTTTTAATGAAAATTTAGAAAAGTGAAATCAACCCGTAAGCAGGTATATAACAAAGCTTTTAACGTAGAATACGTTATACGAGGGTGTTAATCTGGAGCACAAAATTTTGAGAAAATGTTTGTCACTTTCATTATAAGTTTTTAATACTTTATGCATGCATTGAAGAAAATTCACGTATGGTCGTAACATATTTCATATGTCTTCTTTTGATTTGTATTTAAATAATCATATTGCTACATATAATTTTTTTGATTCTATAAGTAAATCAAAATTTAACTCCTTCAAATTTTGTATTAATTTTCATATGCTTTGTATTGATGTTTTATAACATCATGTGTAAGAGCAGTACGATTATCTGTGTGTTCATCACAGAACCAGTGTGAGAAAGAGAAGAAGTATAATGACCAAGTAGCGAACGACAACCATGATAAATACAACCATGATTTTTGTTTGTCTTTTCTTTTAATATCAAAGACATGCTCCATATGCGCCCTTTGCAGCATTTTTTTATGCGGCGGCCATTGTAAATCCATAGGAATTCTTAATTTTTGTAGAGATTTTGTACAGTTCAGACACAAACCTTACAATCATAAAGCCTAGTATGCTGTAGAAACGAAAATTTCTTGGAATATAACTCTACACCCGAAATATTAGAGTAGAGTCAAAAATGTTTGTGTGGAGAAAAAAGCAACTACAGTACGACATAGCTCAATGCAACTAATAGAAATTCGGCCAGTTGACGTAGTTAATGTTGAAGAAACACAATTCAACTTCTAAACATAAAGCTTTATGGCTCTGAATCCTAGATATTGTGGTTTTATGTATTAAGATATGCACTTGGTTTCCTTAAATATTGTTTTAAGAGATTTTTCGTACATAAAAAATGTATTTTACAAGAAAAAAAGAACTCAAAGTAAATAATATAAAAGTTTATGGAAGTGTACGCATATGGAAGTTGCGATAATTGTGCATTTTTTTTTAAGTTGCGTTTACTGAGTCAACAATGTAAATTTTTGAGTATTGCGATTATCGAGTGTTGCGTAAAGCGAGGTCGAACGGTTTTCTTATTGAAATGTCAAAATTCTGGTGCCAATTAAATGCCCGGACATATAATCGACAGCAAAATTTTGACATTTCAACTCTCCACATGGTTGTTGTACTTGCTAGCATTGAACAACTTTTTCACCTCTACAGCGTACTAAGTAGCGAAAAAAAAATTCCGCTGCCTTTTCGCTGTCAAAAACTCAATGCATTCCATATGGAAAGTTTCTTTCCGCTTCTACAGCATACTGGGCTTAAGCAGAAAATGAAAAAATGTTTATAACAATGTTAGCAAGGTTGCATAGAAGCTGCGTAAAGCCTTAAACAGTGCGTAACTAAACAAGCGTTTAAAGGTTGTTTAAGGAAATCTATTGAATAAGGCTGTTAATGACTAACGTATTCTACGTCTTACCTATGCGCCCGTGTTATCTAACATAGGCTTGAGCTTTTTTTGTGAAGCTTTTCATAAAGCACATTAATGTTATGGCCCATATTACACGATGTCCGTTTGTCCAACCTTTGTTGTTGCTTTCAATGTAAAACTGTCAAAAAATAGTGAGAGTGAGAGTGGATGCAACAACAAAATCGCTTGTCTGCCCTAGCGTACGCCGGACAAACAGACATCGTGTAATATGGGCCTATGAGGTATTATTAAAACACTTCTTTCTCTCTCCCATAAAACAAATCCATGCATTTGAAGTATTTCTTTATTTTATTTTGACGCACCAAATTAATCTTTCATTGTTCCCAAAAGCTCTTTCGGTTTGCATTGTCACATGTGCAAAATATGCGTAGGTGTCTGTGTGTGCGTGTGTCTGAACATCTTTTATGGCTTCCCTTGTTTTTCTGACTCTGATCGAACATTTGTTGGACTCTAATGCGATTGCGATAATATATAGCTTCTCGTTTGATTTTATATTTTTCTCTTTTATTTATTTATTTTTTTTGTTTTTTTTTTTTTGTCTCGATAACTTTTATAGCTTTCAACACGAGCGCTGACGCGTGCCTTGCGCTACGATTTTGTGATTTAGTTTTTTACTTATGTATGTTAATTTTTGATTCCATTTCTTGTGGGTGGGTGTAGTTTTTTTTTTTTTTTCAACCACACATGATTTAAATTTTGTTTGGTTTCTTTATAGCGAAATATGATTTGCTTTACAACAACAAAGAAAAATTAATGACAGAAATTTGGATTTAATTTTGAAACCGTTGTAACAAATTATGCAAAAGATCTTTGGTGAACTTTGACAAGGATGTACGTGCTTTGATAAGTTGCGTTTCACCTTAATGACCTTTATTAATATGCTGTTACACGTGGCGGTGCTTATAAACGATTGTTTCCTTCTAAGCTACGTGGGACCAGCTTAAATGAGCTTAAGTTACGAGTTTTCAATTTAAATCAATTTAAATACAAGTATTAAAACTTTGAACAAACATTTCAAAATGTAACTAAGCTCTAAGAAACATAAAAAGCTATAAAGCGCAACACTGCAGAGATTTTCGAAGTAAGCTTCACAAAGCTTTCATTTTCTGAAAGTCACAGGCAGGTAAAGTAGATAGTCAAAGTCCGAATCAAACTCCAAATCAAAATCAAAATCAAAATAAAAATCAAAATCAAAATCAAAATCAAAATCAAAATCAAAATCAAAATCAAAATCAAAATCAAAATCAAAATCAAAATCAAAATCAAAATCAAAATCAAAATCAAAATCAAAATCAAAATCAAAATCAAAATCAAAATCAAAATCAAAATCAAAATCAAAATCAAAATCAAAATCAAAATCAAAATCAAAATCAAAATCAAAATCAAAATCAAAATCAAAATCAAAATCAAAATCAAAATCAAAATCAAAATCAAAATCGAAATCAAAATCAAAATCAAAATCAAAATCAAAATCAAAATCGAAATCAAAATCAAAATCAAAATCAAAATCAAAATCAAAATCAAAACCAAAACTAAAACTCAAACTCAAACTCAAACTCAAACTCAAACTCAAGCTCAAGCTCAAACTCAAACTCAAACTCAAACTCAAGCTCAAGCTCAAACTCAAACTCAAACTCAAACTCAAACTCAAACTTAAACTTAAACTCAAACTCAAAGTCAAACTCGATCAAAATTTAAATTTTTATACATAAACTTAAATTAAAGATTTCACATAGCTTTCGTAAAGTTTAATGAAAGTTTTCTACAAGTTATTATTGTGATTCAATTTCTACTGGTTATATAACTTCAACTATTTCATTCAATCATTTTATTAAAAATTTTAAAAAAGTGAACAACTTTCCAACTGCGTGACAAACAGCAAATACGTAAAAATACTGTACAAAACAATTTAATTTCAGCATTTAAATCAAAGCTTAACACATTTATTTTAATCAACTACAACAAAAAAGAGGGGGGAAAATCATCAACAACATTAAACCGATCTCAACACAACTTATGCAATACAAAGATTTTGCTTTATGGCTCATAATTTTTTATTTTTTTTTTATTTTCTTTATGCGTTTTGTATGTTGTCCTGTCACAGTGTCAACATAACCGCTGCTTAGACATACAACAGCTACAACAACATAGACAGCAACAAACAACTACTTATTTGTCGCTAAAACTTGTCTTTCTCGCAACTTCCGCACCTTGGTGAGTGTCACCGCTTTGGTCTATAGTACCATGCCCTGTGTTAGTTCTTCTCGTTCTTGTTGTTGTTGTAACATTTTTGTTACTGTCATTATACTATCTTTAAATCCTAAGCTTGACTCTCTTCCGTTTATATCTATGCTTGATGTTGTTTTTGTTTATGTTGTTGTTGTTGTTGTTGTTGCTCTTTTAATAGTTTTTAACTGTGTTGACTCTTAGCTTGTCTTGACTTTGCTGCTGCTGCTGCCAACATTTCTATGGAACAAAAAATATGTTGCTACCCTCTTGGTTGTTCAGTGAATGGTAGTTGTTGTTGCTTCTGCCAACTGGTAATATTTTTCTTATAATTTTATCTCCTTGCTTTTGGCCGGATGCTTTATTACCGCAAAAGTAAAGCAGTCAACATCATCATCATCATCATCGCAACACTTGAAGGTTGTTTCACAGTGCAAATTCTTTTGATTATTGTAGCACTTTTTTTTTTTTTTTTGCAATCATTGCTTCTTCTACTTTATCTTCTTCTTATGGTTTTATTTTCTTGTAATAAAGATATGCTAGTCAACTTAGCTGCTATATTTTTTTTCTAATTCTTAACCTTCGTTCAACTTGAAGAATATATCTTCTGTTTTTTACTTTTTTTAGATAAATGGCTAAAAATGTTAATGAAAGCATTTCTTTGAAACTAGCTGGATAATTGTGGAATTTCTAATTAAGAAGCTTTTATTATTTTTTAAATGATTAAAGTCAGATATTTTTGCACTTTATGTTGCAAATGCGGTAAAGAGGTGAAACTAGTTCTACTTGTTGATGTTCTTGCTGTTCAGTTGATTTTAATGGCATTTCGTTGAAGTTCGTTTTAAATTAAATTGATTTTTTTCAAAGATTTTCTAAAATTTAGGGATGAGAAAGTTGTTGTTTTATGTCTTCAGAGAATCTGGGTGAGTGACTTGATGATCAATTCTGTACAATTGGATTATATTTTGCATCTTAACATTAATTGCAACCAAATGAAGCGATTTCGATTCTGATTTTGATTTTGATTTTGATTTTGATTTTGATTTTGATTTTGATTTTTATTTTGATTTTGATTTTGATTTGGATTTTGATTTTGATTTTTATTTTGATTTTGATTTTGATTTTGATTTTGGTTTTGATTTTGATTTTGATTTTGATTTTGATTTTGATTTTGATTTTGGTTTTGATTTTGATTTTGATTTTGATTTTGATTTTGATTTTGATTTTGATTTTGATTTTGATTTTGATTTTGATTTTGATTTTGATTTTGATTTTGATTTTGATTTTGATTTTGATTTTGATTTTGATTTTGATTTTGATTTTGATTTTGATTTTGATTTTGATTTTGATTTTGATTTTGATTTTGATTTTGATTTTGATTTTGATTTTGATTTTGATTTTGATTTTGATTTTGATTTTGATTTTGATTTTGATTTTGATTTTGATTTTGATTTTGATTTTGATTTTGATTTTGATTTAGATTTCTATTTGAACTTTATTGTAGTCATATTGGATTTTATATTTTCGTTTTATAAAAGACTCGCAATCAGCTAGTTTTGAGTAGATGTCTTCTGTGACAGGGTTGTTCGAAGGTTGCGTTTTAAGTCTTGCGCCTAACAATGAGAAAATAGTGGTTAATCAGTAAAAATCAGCGTTTATTGTTTTTCAAAGTATTCTCTAAGACGTTCAATACCCTTTAACATTTTTTTTGAACCTTTTTTCGATACAATTTTGAACCTCTGAAGTTGATACCTTCTAAACCAGGTTTTTAAAGGCCTCAATGGCCTTATCAAAATAAAAAAATAAATAACTGGCCATTTCAGCCCTTCAAAGGACTTTCACCTAGCTTCTTATGATCAATTGTGTTGTGCGTGTTATTAAGTTTGTACACAATTGACCGAGAACCGGACCTACATGCTTAACGGCGACTCCGAACGGCGATGAACGGAATGTTCTCGTTCTCAAGAAGCTTTACATGGCATTTTGATTACTCTCTGAGGTTTGCCATTGTCTTCAGAGAGGTGGCGGCCGTACAGAAAAATTATTTTAATTCAAATAATTTTCTGTCGCTGCTGGGGCTCGAACCTGGGTCTCCAAGTTCTTTGACATAGCGGCCACGCACTTTAACCAGCTACGCCACGGACGCCACAATGGCCTTATCGGGCGTAGAAAAACAATCTACATTCACATTTTTCTTAATATAAGGAAATATGAAGAAGTCATTGGGTGAAAAGTCTGAAATGTAAGACCGATGACCTATCAATTCCACGTTTTGTCTACTCAAACAACTCCTTTGTTTGAACTGATGTGTGGGACCTCCCATTGTCCTGATGAAGGATAATCTTCCTTTAGTGGTTGGTTTTCCACATTTCTCCGAAGACTTCTGGCAAAGAAATATTTGTGAAGCATTCAGCATTAATAGTCCTTCATCGCTTAAGTGGTATAGTTCAGATATGAACGATTTATCTGAAAAACTGGCAAACCATTTGCTTGGACAGAGCATAGTCCACAGACATTTTTAATCGGGTTTTTATCACTTTGTAAGACCCAAACAGTGGATTGCTCCTTTGTTTCGGTCTCATAAGCGTAGATCTATCATTCGTCAACTGTTGTGATGTCGTAGACGTATTTCGAACCATTCCTGCTGTATTTTGTTCAGCGTTTCCTGGGACCAATCGACACGAGTCTTTTTTTGAGCAACCGTCAAATTAATGTGTATCCAACGGAAACAAATCTTCCTAACCCCTAAATTCTCATGTAAAATCGATTGTATGCTAGTCTCACTAATGCCCAAGGATGACTTCATCTCATGGTATGTCACTTGCCGGTCTGCTTTCAACAGTTTATACACAGCATTAATAATTTCTGTCACAATATTCGTTCTTAGACGACCTTCACGAAACCCGTCTTGGCGAGAACGACCTTGCTCGAACTCATGGAACCAACGTTTTACAGTTGCTGAATGTGTTGCTTCAACACCTAAAGTCGAACTTTGAATGATCGATGCATTATTTTCCTGTCAACTCACATCGAAAGTCGTAAAAAACTCATCACCCAAAAATGTTCACGTGTTAATTACATATTATTGCTGAAATACAATTTTCAAACACTGTAAACAACACAATAAGCGCACATACACCAAAACGCTGTGAGTACGTTTACGCTAGAAAATATCAGATTTTCGAATGAAACTGTCAAAATTCATCTGGCAATGCCTAGTGTTGCCGAGGCGCAAGACTTATTAGGCAGCCCTTATACTTGAAGGGTATCAATTGAACTTGTTTTGTAAAAAGTAATTGGAAATGTTTTAAGTGTGTTTTAACTTTTTTTTTCTTATTCTTGAAAGGCGTATTATTGATAAAGAAAAAAATTAGGATAATGTTTGAAGTATCTCACAAAACAACATATTGCAAAAGAGTATTTTTTTCGTCTTATAAAGTGTACCTTAAAAGAAACTGAGACATATGCCAAGTATACCTTCCCATAAGGCTTTGAAGTGCAATACTTTCTTTAAAATTTCAAAAGAATAATTTAACTTTTCTGCCTTAAAATGTGCTGGTTTGCTTAAAACTTTTAAAAATATCGAGAGATTTTCCTTTTTTTTTTTGCTTTTGTTTTTGTTTTTGTCTTTTTGTTTTTCGATTTGCTCTTTTATAATTCACAGCTCAAGGTTAAGGCAACACTCAGCAAATTTTCCTTGCATCTTAAAATTCGTCTATCGTAACTTTAGATGCATTTGATAGTAATTGATGAGGATTATCAATCTGATACTTATCCACAATGGCAGCATTTTACCAACAACACTTGAAAAATGCTTTTAAAATTCAACAGCAGCCATGGCAGACAGTTCTTTATATAAACACCTTCAATGGAAAACGAAACGAAACGCCTCATCTTCACACCTTTCTTTTCTATTCTTTTCGATTTTTAAGGCGTTGCCAGCTGGACACCTCTCGTAACCTGCTTAAATAACATATTAATAGCAACGATCAATAAATCTAAGATAATCTATTAGAATTTTTTTGTGTGATAGCCTGATCTGGCATCAAACAAAGCTATGCAGGAAAAATCTACTTTATCTTTACCATTTCCCAAACATGATTTCGTATTTCTCCCTAACCGGATGTTTTTTATAGTTTTTAATTAACTGTCGCTGCCGCTGATAGCCGGCTTAATAGTTCCTGCATCTGTCCACATTATTCAAAATCGAACTAGAAATATTTCCATATGCGCCGGATATTAAAATCAGCTTGTTTGTTTTTACTGCTCAATGTTAGTGATGGATACTGAACTATATATAAATTTGTTTGTATTGGCAGCAGATTTGCTGCTGCTTTTATTTTCTGGCCACTCTGCAACATCAACATATGTTCTACCAACAGCTACTCCTACAATCATTCTTGTTATTGTTCTTTCTTGTGTGTTCATTGTCTGTCGTAAATGATGTTGAAATTTTTCTACCTGTTTCTTTCCACCATCAGCCACCAAATATCCAAATCCACTGGCTGCAGATAAGATAGTAGCATGTGCAGCAACCGTGGCTGCACCAAAAATGAACATTAAAGGCGCCTAGCTATAGCACAAAAATAAATTCCCACACTTGTGCTCATCCTGACAATGCTTTTGTGTTCTGCTCGTTTTGTTTTTGTGTGTGTGTTCGTTTGTGTCTGCTTGTGTGAGAGAAGAACACATCCTTCAGCTGCTATTTTTGTAGTGGTTTATTTGAGATTCACGCATTTTCTTTATGCATGCAGACAGACGCATTTGCTTTGAAAATTTCAGCGAAATGTGCTTGAGTTTCTTTACAAATGTTCATGGCTTTTCTTGCACTTGAATATTTTTCTCTAGCAAGGCTGGGAAAATGTTTGAGTTTTGCAGCAGTAGCAGCAGCTGACAGGATTTGGGGCATCGAATTAAATCAATTTCATTTTGAATTCAATTGAATTTTTAGGGTACTTAATTTTCGAAGAATTTTAAATTGTGAATTAGACATAAATGAATTTAAGTGAAACATTTGTCAAAATTTTTATATTAAAAAAACAGCATTTTAACTTGTGAATTTTGAATTTTGGGTTTTGAATTTTGAGTTTTAAGTTGTGAGTTATGAGTTTTGAATTTTGAATTTTTAATTTGGAATTTTGAGTTTTGAGTTTTGAGTTTTGAAGTTTAAATTTTGAATTTTGAGCTTTGAATTTGTAATTTTGAATTTTGAGTTTTGAGTTTTGAGTTTTGAATTTTGAGTTTTGAGTTTTCAATTTGGGTTTTTAGTTTTGAATTTTGAATTTTGAATTTTGAATTTTGATTTTGAATTCTGAATCTAAAATTTTTAAATTTGAGTTTTGAATTTTGAACTTTGAGTTTTGAATTTTTAATTTTGGATTTGGATATTTTGAATCTAAAATTTTGAATTTTGAATTTTGGTTTTGAATTCTGAATCTTAAATTTTTAAATTTGAGTTTTGAATTTTGAACTTTGAGTTTTGAATTTTCAGTTTTGAGTTTTGAATTTTGAGTTTTGAGTTTTGAATTTGGGTTTTTAGTTTTGAATTTTGAATTTTGATTTTGAATTCTGAATCTTAAATTTTTAAATTTGAGTTTTGAATTTTGAACTTTGAGTTTTGGATTTTTAATTTTTGATTTGGATATTTTGAATCTAAAATTTTGAATTTTGAGTTCTGAATTTTTGAATTTTAAATTTTGAATTTTGAGTTTTGAATTTTGATTTTTTAGTTTTGAATTTTCAGTTTTGAATTTTCAGTTTTGAATTTTGAGTTTTGAATTTTGAGTTTTGAATTTTGAATTTTGAATTTTGAATTTTGAATTTTGAATTTTGAATTTTGAATTTTGAGTTTTTAGTTTTGAATTTTGAGCTTTGAATTTTGAATTCTGAATTTTGAGTTTTGAATTTTGAATTTTGAATTTTGAATTTTGAATTTTGAATTTTGAATTTTGAATTTTGAATTTTGAATTTTGAATTTTGAATTTTGAATTTTGAATTTTAAATTTTAAATTTTTAATCTTAAATTTTGAATTTTGAGTTTTGAATTTTGAATTTTAATTGTTTAATTTTGAATTTTGAATTTTGAATCTTAAGTCTTTAATCTTAAATCTTAAATCTAAATTTTAAATTTTAAATTTTAAATTTTAAATTTTAAATTTTAAATTTTAAATTTTAAATTTTAAATTTTAAATTTTAAATTTTAAATTTTAAATTTTAAATTTTAAATTTTAAATTTTAAATTTTAAATTTTAAATTTTAAATTTTAAATTTTAAATTTTAAATTTTAAATTTTAAATTTTAAATTTTAAATTTTAAATTTTAAATTTTAAATTTTAAATTTTAAATTTTAAATTTTAAATTTTAAATTTTAAATTTTAAATTTTAAAGTTTAAATTTTAAATTTTTAATTTTTACTTTTTAATTTTTAATTTTTAATCTTAACACTTGAATACGGCCTTTCATTATTTATACTGAAAACAAATTTTTTGAGCTTTAGGCCAACCATGTTGGCAACAAGACAACATGAAGACAAAGAAGGCGACAACAACAACAACGGCTCTGTATAGAGCAAATCATACAGCTTGACTATACAGACTGTTTCGTTGGCCGCTACACCAACTCATCAGCAGTCTAGTATAACTTTTCATTGTGATCCACTAAAGCTTCTTAGGTTCTATTTATACTGCCAATTATGCCGAGAAAGTTAAAATAAAAAATAAATAACTGGTCATTTCAGCCCTTGAAGGGACTTTGACCTAGCTTCTTATGATGAATTGTGTTGTGCGTGTTATTAAGTTTGTGCACAATTGACCGATAAATGAACCTACAGGCTTAACGCCGACTCCGAACGGCGATGAACGGAATGTTCTTATTCTCAAGATGCTTTACATGGCATTTTGATTACTCTCTGAGGTTTGCCATTGTCTGCAGAGAGGTGGCGGCCGTACAGAAAAATCATTTTAATTCAAATAATTTTCTATCGCTGCTGGGTTTCGAACCCGGGTCTCCAGGTTCGTTGACATAGAGGCCACGCACTTTAACCAACTACGCCACGGACGCCACCCGGAATTTATTTTGACAGATGAACGCTTAAGTTCTTATCTACATACTTCGATGCAACCCTACTTCTAGGCATAGCCTTATTTCATGTGCATCTTCGAAATTCGATCACATCGGTTTAGCGCTATTAGAGCATATTGAAGTTGTTGTTATTTTGCTGTTTAGCTCCTCCATTTTTCCACACTTCCATTTTTAGGGTTCAGTTAGTTTAACTAATGGTACGCCTAATATGGTGTTGAGACTATTTTGCTATCCCTCTCCACACCATGTTAAGTGTACCATAAGTAATTTTTAATTTTTAATTTTAATTTTTAATTTTTAATTTTTAATTTTTAATTTTTAATTTTTAATTTTTAATTTTTAATTTTTAATTTTTAATTTTTAATTTTTAATTTTTAATTTTTAATTTTTAATTTTTAATTTTTAATTTTTAATTTTTAATTTTTAATTTTTAATTTTTAAATTTTAATTTTTAATTTTTAATTTTTAATTTTTAATGTTTAATTTTTAGTTTTTAATTCTTCATTTTTCATTTTTCATTTTTAATTTTTAATTTTTAATTTTTAATTTTTAATTTTTAATTTTTAATTTTTAATTTTTAATTTTTAATTTTTAATTTTTAATTTTTAATTTTTAATTTTTAATTTTTAATTTTTAATTTTTAATTTTTAATTTTTAATTTTTAATTTTTAATTTTTAATTTTTAATTTTTAATTTTTAATTTTTAATTTTTAATTTTTAATTTTTAATTTTTAATTTTTAATTTTTAATTTTTAATTTTTAATTTTTAATTTTTAATTTTTAATTTTTAATTTTTAATTTTTAATTTTTAATTTTTAATTTTTAATTTTTAATTTTTAATTTTTAATTTTTAATTTTTAATTTTTAATTTTTAATTTTTAATTTTTAATTTTTAATTTTTAATTTTTAATTTTTAATTTTTAATTTTTAATTTTTAATTTTTAATTTTTAATTTTTAATTTTTAATTTTTAATTTTTAATTTTTAATTTTTAATTTTTAATTTTTAATTTTTAATTTTTAATTTTTAATTTTTAATTTTTAATTTTTAATTTTTAATTTTTAATTTTTAATTTTTAATTTTTAATTTTTAATTTTTAATTTTTAATTTTTAATTTTTAATTTTTAATTTATAATTTTTAATTTTCAATTTTTAATTTTTAATTTTTAATTTTTAATTTTTAATTTTTAATTTTTAATTTTTAATTTTTAATTTTTAATTTGTAATTTTTAATTTTTAATTTTAATTTTAATTTTAATTTTAATTTCTAATTTTTAATTTTTAATTTTTAATTTTAAATTTTTAATTTATAATTTTTAATTTTTAATTTTTAATTTTTAATTTTTAATTTTTAATTTTTAATTTTTAATTTTTAATTTTTAATTTTTAATTTTAAATTTTTAATTTATAATTTTTAATTTTTTATTTTTCATTTTTAATTTTCAATTTTTATATTTTAATTTTTAATTTTTAATTTTTAATTTTTTGTTTTAATTTTTAATTTTAAATTTTTAAATTTTTAATTTTTTATTTTTTATTTTTAATTTTTAATTTTGAATTTTTAATTTTTAATTTTTAATTTTTAATTTTTAATTTTTAATTTTTAATTTTTAGTTTTTAATTTTTAATTTTAAATTTAATTTTTAATTTTTTATTTTTAATTTTAATTTTGAATTTTAAATTTTTATTTTTTATTTTTAATTTAAAATTTTTAATTTATAATTTTTAATTTTTAAATTTTAATTTTTAATTCTTAATTTTTAATTTTGAATTTTGAATTTTGAATTTTGAATTTTTAATTTTTAATTTTTGATTTATAATTTATAATTTTTAATTTTTAATTTTTAATTTTTAATTTTTAATTTTTAATTTTTAATTTTTAATTTTGAACCTTAAATTTTGAATTTTCAGTTGTGAGTTTTGAGTTTTGTATTTTGAATTGTGAATTTTGAATTTTTAATTTTGAGTTTTGTATTTGGAATTTTGAGTTTTGAATCTTAAATTTTGAGTTTTGTGTTTTGAGTTTTGAATTTTGACTTTTGAAGTTTGAAGTTTGAATTTTTAATGTTCAATGTTGAATTTTGAATTTGAACCTTAAATTTTGAATTTTCAGTTGTGAGTTTTGAGTTTAAAATTTTGAGTTTTGAATTTAGAATCTTAAATTTTGAGTTTTGAATTTTAAATTTTGAGGTGTGAGTTTTGAATTTTGAATTTTGAGTTTTGAGTTTTTAGGTTTGAATTTTCAATTTTGAGTTTTGAATTTTGACTTGTGAGTTTTGAATTTTGAATTTCGGATTTTGCATTTGGAATCTTAAATTTTGAGCTTTAAGTTTCGAATTGTAAATTTTGAATTTTTGAATTTCGAATTCTGAATTTTGAATTTTGAATTTTAAATTCTAAATTTTGAAGTTAAAAATTTGAATTTTAAATTTTATCCAATTTTCATCAGTTTTAGTTCTGGTTCTAAATAGGATAATTATTATGTGTTTGAAATAAAGTTGAATTGTGAATTTGAAATTTTTTTAGAGCTTATCACAAATTTATTTTTTAATTTTTTTTACATACAGTCAAACCACACTTACTTATAGTCTTTATACTCATTGAAATTTATAATAAAAATTAACTCGTGTTTTTTTCTAATCTTTTCAGGTATATTCGTAGGACATACATTTCTTAATCTCCTTTGTAGAGATAATTAAAATCTGTATATAACAAAAAAGCAGGTAATTGGATATCTTAAAAAGAATTTAAACTTCTGCGCACTTTAAAAGGACTTCGTTACCGAATATTTTAATACAGACACAGACAAAAAAAAAAAAAAATTAAATAAATAAGAAAACATGTTTATGAATAAACATGCAAATTAAAAAAGAAGAATAAACAAAGATATGATGTTAAAAACATCATTATTTCCATGCAGAGTGGAGCTATGATGAGTGGAGTATTTGAACATCTTATTTGCTTTGCATTACATAAAAATTTTAGGACTTTTCACTAAGCAAATATTGATTATTTTAATGCTGCTTTAACAAATACAAAAAAAAGAGGCATCCCTCATTTAAAATGCTCTTAAAAACATTTTCGTTGTATTAATTTGTGGTTATGTTAATGTTAAGAACCAGAGTCGATTAAGCCTGTAAGCACGTTTTTGAAGAAGTTTCCATGAATTTCATTACTTTCGCTGATATGAGTATGATAAAAAAAAAAAATCTTAATATGTCCTTATTTCTGTATAACGTGTATAACGGAAAATAACTGTTATTATCGAATTAACCAAAATAACTAATTAAATTAGGTCATGATGGTATACGTCAACGATTGCTTTGATATGCTAGAAACTTACAGTATAAATTAATTATCTGCACCCTGCTGCTCCAACCATATTTTATTTAATTTTTTTTTTTCACATTAGAAAAATACATACCTACATTCAAATCACCCCCAAAATAGAAAAACACAGCACTACAATATAATTAGGGCCAATTGTGAAACCAACCCCCAAAAGAGATAACCTACAAATACCACAATTTCTAGTGGTAACGTAATCAGGTTGGTAGCGAGTATATCTGACAACAAAAACAAGCTTGCCACACTTTTATTGCTTATCAATTAGGAGTGAAGCCTTAATGAGGAGTCATATCATTCTTATGTAAAAGGTAAGCTTTTTAACAGCAGCCGATTCGCAATAGATGAAGAAACCGAGACTCTATAATTAAAGTATGTTTTTTTTTTTGTATCCAGAAAAAGCTATAAAAGTTTTCTTTTATGCAGAAATTATATTTGTGATTAATTTTCAGTGTCCTCATATTACTCTTTCAAACTTCACTTTTTTCCATTAAACTCCATAAAAATTTTCAAAAATAATGTCCAAGGTACTTTCTCACTGTCCAGATAAACATAGGTTGTTCAATAAGTATCTAGAGTTCTTATTATTCAGTATATTCTCCCAAAAGCTCAATACACTTGTTCCAACTGTCCTCTAATTTATGGATCACATCGCTGTAGTAGCCTTTCGGAAGGTCTTCAAAATACCCTTCTGTCGCTGCTATCGTTTCCACGCATGCATTTTTTGAGATCTGAGAACAGCCAGAAGTCAGATGCGATGGATTTTGACTTTTGTGAGCAGGTGCGTTGTCCTGATGAAAAATCACTTATTTCTTCTGCAAACCGTGTCTTTTTCACGAATTTTTTCTACGGCTACTACTAAATCTCTCAGTCAATCGACGATTTTCCGAAACCATATCCTATATGTATTTGTGCTATGATTTCTGGTGTTGATGCACTTTTTGGTGCACTGAGTCCACGCTCTCTCCCTTGCATCTACCTTCTTTATTCTACCATTTCGATTTGACAGTTCTGAGTCCACGCTCTCTCCCTTCCATCGATCTTCTTCATTCAACCATGAGTATGACATTTCTTTGTTTACTTATGAGTTCTTTCAGTGTTAAAAACGCATTATTTTCTTGTAAAAAATCGAAAATTAAAAAATGGAGTTCTTCCCCCAAAATAGTATGCTTGATTTATACGACAATTGTCCGCCCCATACTTATATATAGCTCACTGGTATGGTGGAGAGTGCCCTTGAAAAGACAACTGCACTTAAAAAATTTGCAAAGATTCAAAGAAGTGCAAGTATATGTATTACCGGGGCATTGTCCAGAATGAGCTTACAGCCCTCAGACTAAGAGAATCTGGAAATTGGTTAGGTAATAGCTGCTGTCACACAATAATTCTGAACTCATCTGTCCCCGACAAAACTGATTAGTCCCTCGAAAAGAACTATGAAGTTCTCATCCCTTCACGGCTAGACTGGGTTAACAAAACCCCCATTAAAACTACCGGTATTAAAATCTTTACAAATGGATTCAAGCTTCAAAAACAAGTAGAGAGAGGTATTTACTAACCTGTAAGGTTATTCAGGATCCACCTCATATGGGTACCCGGACATATCGAGGGCAATAATTTGGCTGACGAACTGGCAATGAAGAGTACGAACTCTAACACCCTCTTAAATGAGGACTTTATTGTTATACCCATGTCCTCCTATAAACTCCGGTGTAGGAACAGATCTTTAAGTCTTGCACAAGAACGCTGCGAACGTTCTCGTCACATATAGGACAGCTAAGCTAACATAGCCTTCCTACTACTTAAAGCGCACCAACTTACTGCTTGAGTTAAGCAGGGTAAACCTGTCTAAAATAGTAGGAATCCTCACGGGTCACTTGTCAATCGGAACGCATGTTCTACGGTTAGGTCAAATATCTAATGATTTTTTGCAGAAGCTGAAATTGTTAAGAATAAGTAGAAAATGTTCAGCACTTTCTCTGCGAATGCCCGGCACTAAAAAAAAAGAGAGTGGCAACTGTGGGACATCCCTTCCTAAATGGACTTACCGAAGGCTCATGCCTGGAAATCAAGCATATCCTAAAGTTCATAATCCGTTCGACCTGGTTTACTGAGGAAGAAATTCCATTTTGAGTAACGCAGACACCTGCCGTATAGGCCTAATTCCACGTTGCCCCATGGCAATGGGGTCGAGGTTCATGGAATTGATGCCTAGGAGATAAATCTTCAGGACGTCAGTGCCATGCTAATGAATATACGACGTCCGTCATACCTATCCTAGGTGTCACTTCCATAACTCCAGACGCGACCAACGCCCTGTCATAGTAGTTTCAACACCGGTCGCACACCATACTCAAGTTGTATATTTAAATTAATAAATATACTGTATGGATAGCAATGCTGGAACGCAACAGTACCAATTATTGATGATTAGTTGGGTCACCGTTGGTGGCGTCCGTGGCGTAGTTGGTTAGAGTGCGTGGCCGCTATGTCAAAGAACTTGGAGACCCAGGTTCGAACCCCAGCATCGACAGAAAATTATTTGAATTGAAATAATTTTTCTGTACGGCCGCCACCTCTCTGCAGACAATGGCAAACCTCAGAGAGTAATCAAAAATGCCATGTAAAGCTTCTTGAGAACGAGAACATTCCGTTCATCGCCGTTCGGAGTCGGCGTTAAGCATGTAGGTCCGGTTCTCGGTCAATTGTGTACAAACTTAATAACACGCACAACACAATTGATCATAAGAAGCTAGGTCAAAGTCCTTTCAAGGGCTGAAATGGCCAGTTATTTATTTTTATTTTTTTTTTAGTTGGGTCACCATCCACATTTCTTGGTGGAAATCGAGACCCATCTAACATCTCTTGCAATGTAGGGCATTGCCACCCGGTTGTTTAGCATTGAACTACCACAGCCAGCACGATATTCCCCGAAGGGCCAGCCCATCGATAGTCTCCCCGGGCAAAGGGCTTTACTTCGACACGCACTTATCACAACACCAACACATTCGCATTCATCACTCTTGATTGTGAAGGAAAAAGCCATCACTACTTGGACGTGCTACAGCGTAGACCACATCGCATTTGACTGTGTGTGACACTAGGTCACCACTATTTACTCCATTTCAATACTGGTACTCGAGGCTACTGGGATGAACACTTAGTCACCTGCAGCACTTCTTGACTAATACACCTCATTAATCTTGTACTCCGAGGCTACTAAGATAAACTTTTCACACTCATAGTACTCAATATGACACACCTTGGGACACCTCTTCACACTCCTTGGGACACCTCATCAATCTAGTACTCAAGGCTACCAAGATTAACACCCAGTCACTCGCAGCACCCAATATGACCACATTTTCAAACCGGCACTCCGAGGCTACTAAGATAAACTTTTCACACTCGGAGTACCCAATCTGACACCTCTTGAATACATCGTTTAAACCAGCCTTATAAGTCTAACAAGACTTATAAGACTATCCCAGAGGCGAATGCGAAATGTATCAGTGGGGACTTGCAACAGTACGTCTGTCGAGAGTAACGACTATCACCGTGCTAACAAAATTTTTAGGATCATTGCTATTCCCTCGTAGGCATTCGCTACCGTTGATCAAGTCAAACGGTCCACCTACTACTCAAATTAGGCGACCAAGTCCAGGATTTGGGTAGTCTCTCCACATTTACACAGGATAGGGCGAACCCGTTGCCTGCGACCATCCTCCTTTATCCTGGCTTTGGACAGGCTGCTCGTGAGAACAGGCGGAGTTGGTTTACTAAGGAAGGAAATCTCTCATAGGTTCAAAAGAGATTATGTTGTCGTATCACAACCGGCCTGTACTGACCTATGTGTACGAGTCGTCTGTCGGCTCAGCCACCTAAAACTAACCTAAGCTATGTGTTCTCATATTTTTTGCATCTCCACTACCGTGATATCAATTCCATTTGAGGACGAGGCTGCAGCCATCTCTGCGTTCTCCAATGCCAAGTTCTTCTTTACGCTGCGTAAATCGGAGTTTTTATACGCCCATACTGATACGACTTGCCCACTTTTACACTTACCCAATTTCTTTTCTTCGCTTTTGTTGTTCATTTTTTGCAAATAATAAATTGCACAATTTTATAAACAGCTGTTTTTGACATTTCTCATCACAAAATCGTTCAATACTCTGAACGTACCTTGACATCTAAAAAGTTGCATCTGAATGTGCCTTTTCATCGGAACATTAGCATACTTTTAGGCATTTCTCAAATTGAGTTTTGATAAACTTCGAAAACAAACAAATTGAGTTTAGTTGAGTTTCAATCTTCATAATTGTACTGGAAACTCAAGAATTTATTTTAAGTTCAATGGCATCGCGAAGATTTTCTTGTATGCGACAAGCGTGCGTTCCTGAAATATTTAACTATGGTTCGCTTCTTATGCTTATTCACATAAATTACCTACCATGTAAACATTTATTTATTAAATCTAAAAGGAATAAAAGCAATTAAAGAAATTATAAATAACGAAAAACTATAGATCACCTATTGATTTCACTTCCTAATTATTTAAAACGTTGTGAACACTGCTTGGCATATAATACCAGTCATAGGGTATCAAGTACACGCGTGTAACTTTCAGTAAGTAAGTCTTTAAATGAACTCACATTGATTGGCATTCCACATAAAAGCAACCGCAAAATTATTGAAATATTTTTGATAAAGTCCTTATAACTTCCCACCAGAAAATATGGAAGTAGTTGCTCTTAGAACATATTCCATAACAGCTTGAATAAATAAAAACGGAACTACTTCTACGAAGTTAAATGTTGAATAGGTTCCATTCTCGCTTCTGTTGAAGTTAATTTGGAATACGTTCTCCCCACGCTTCTCTCCAAGTTGATTTAGAATAAGTTCTCTTCTTCAAGGTAAAGTTAGCGTCGAAAAACGTGCCAAGTATATTTTTTTCTATTTCATATTTTTTGTGATTCTTTTCAGTTGAAAGTGTTCGTAGGGAGAAAAAGATCATGCAAGTTTAATTGTGAAAAGTTTTTTAATTGTGTTTAATTCAAATTAAAAATAATTTGAAAAAGTGTATACTTAATGGGCCTTACTAATAGTTTGCTACTTTCATGGAAGTGTCGACATTTTCGATTAAAGCTCATACTTTAAAAAATTCCAATAACTTTAAAATATTAACTTTAAATCATTCCAATAAACGAGAAAGTATCAACATGTGCTTTAGTATCATACTTTAAAATAGTATCGTCTTCAGCTGATGGTAAGTATTTTAGTAGAATGTCAATTTTTATCTGTCAAACAAGGCAAAGTACATTCACAATAATTTAAAGCTTATACTTTTATGAATAGTAAAATTGATATTAACAAAAAAACGAATGTAGGCTTCAAATTTATGATTTCACTTTTTATTAAAAGAGATTAATTTTTAAAAACATACAAAGCACACCATATTCAAAGAAAAACGCTTTTCATTAGAACCGACGCAAAAAAAAACTAACTGGACTTTTTCAGTGTTGCCATATCTAGTTGTTTTTAGCAGGTCTGATGATGTGACACTTTGAAAGCGAATACTGATTTCGTATATTGATACGGAGAAATAAAAAGTTGACTACTAACGAAAAGCTTACACTTATTAGTGTCAGCTTTTTCTTAGTATCAGCCCTTGACTATTGGTAAGGCCCATTATGTTTACAAGTAATTACAGGTGAACTGCATCAAAAGGATTTTGGGACCAAATGGAATAAAAAAAAAATTTACAAGACTGTTTGCAGAAACTATTTTAGTGGACTTTAATGTTCATAGAAATTATCAGAAGTACTTCAAAGGATTCAACAATATTTGGGAAATTTTGTTCAGTAAGTATTTTTTGTTGAAAGTTAAACAAATTATAATGTCTTATTTTAAGGATCTGTTTGAGACCACAGCTGAGACCACATTGAGACTGAAGATGATTTCCTAAAAGCAATGCAAAAAACATTCAAAGCAGCTAAAAATAAACATTTTAAAAATATATGTATTAAAAAAGCAAGGAAATAACCTTATAATTATTATTTTCAGTTTCGTTTTGATATATTTATTTGTGTTTTTTTAATGAATTAAAAAGTCTTTTATAACGTTTAATTCAAAATGTTTTCTTTTAAAAAATTTATAGAGAGATTTTAGGTGCGAATTAGAACAAAAAACGATGAAAATGATCAACTTTCCATTAGAAACGTAACTTTTTTATTGACTCCAAGAGAAGTGAGAGAAGAACTACTTCCCATTTAACTCCAATAGAAGATAATAAAGAAGTACTTTTAGGTTGGCTTCGAAAAACGCGAAAACGGAACTACTTCTTGTTGAACTTCTTTTCCACCAAGATTAGAAGTGGTTATGGGTTAACTTCAATAGCAGCGAAAACGAAAGTACTTCTTGTTTCGTTTCTTTTTCAGCTGGATGAGAAGTTGTTCCAGTTTGGTTCCGATAGAAGCGAGAGTAGAACTACTTTTTTCTGTAGACATCGCCTGTAAAAATAGTATTGGCCGGAATCGTAATTGGAACAACTTGCGGTTGCAAAAAAATAGTTCCAGAACTTGTTCGGAAGTACTTCTTTTTCTGCTGGGTTTCTGTTATGTTAGAAATTAATTAAATCAGAATTTTTTTAAAACAAAAGCCATAATAATGAGCTTTAATAAATATAATTGATTGCTAATCACTTGGTTTTTGTTTCCTCTTAGCTTTAGTTTGGCTTACAGTTTTGAAGAAACAGTAAATTCACATTTGCTAAACAGGGTTGCCATATTCTACAGGGCAAGTAAAATTTAAAAATCCATGACGGGAAGAATTCTTTGGTTTTCGAAAATGTAATCATAATCATAAAAAAAAATAATTATAACTACTCCTTCTTTGACTTAAATTTAAATTGATCACTTCTACTATTCCCAGTTGGAATATGAATCCTCAATGAGTCTCGAAGACTGCATACTCAGACCGAACGCTGACGCTCTACAAGACAAGTCATTATACTATCACAGGGCTGGGCATTCTAACACAGTCACATTTTATTTTGTCTTGTTAGTATTGGTGCTCTCTCGAATTCCGCACACTGAGCGAAATAGTTGTCACAATTATCTAGATTTGTAAATATATATTTTATGTTTTTATTTTTAGTCATCGGTATTGTTCATTATTTCTTCTATGAAATTAATTAATACAAGTAATATGAATGAATAATATAACGAATCTTAATAGATAATATGAATGAGTTATATGAAACCTTAATATATACGAATATAATATTATAAAACCTTAATATATATGAATAATTTAAATTAATTACAAAAAATATGTAAGTAAATAATAAGGAATTCAATAAAATAAGTAAGCAAGTAATCAAAAAATTAAGTACAGTAGACGCTCGAAAATTAGAACTCTCGGAAATTCGAATCCTTCGTAAGTTAGGACTAGCGTTTTTAATACATTACACGCTCTAAAATTAGAATCGTCAGTTCTAATTTCCGAGCGTTTTGTTTTTGTTTGCTTTTAATACTGAAAAATTGCATAGTCGTCATATCATATGAAATTTTTCGTATGAATGTTCTGTCATATCTCTCTTCAACGACGCTCTTGATGTCTACTCACCCAGCAGTTATTTTGGAGTCAATTGAAAAAGTGTTCAATTCAAATGAAAAAGTTCATTTCTAGCGCAGTTCGCAGTAGCTCTGAAAAAGTACAAAAGGCGTTCAGTGTAGAACAGTTATCTTTGATTTTGTTTTCAAAAGTATTGCTGACAAAAATAATCGCGTTCTGGCTACTTTTTAAAATTTGCTGCGCACAAGAAAAAATAATAAAAAAAAAATGTTTATAGACAAAATGTTTTCTGGATTGTGGATGGAACAATGGTACAAATAAGATCCTTAGGACCTTTCCATTGCACTATTGCACTAATTCTTGCACTTTTGACATGTTCACTTTAAAACTAGTTAAAAAAGAACCACTTTCAGGCTACTGCGAAAGCAACCAGTTTAAAAATGTTCCTAATGCAACTAGTTCAAATATAGGGAAAAAGGAGTATTTCTGGGGACAATTGTCTTTTCCTATTACATCAACCCGCAAAAAGCGTCAGGTCGTTCAATGTTAAAGGGTATTGTAGTGGAACTAGTACTGGTCCTTTTTGGAACTAGTTCAGAACAATTTTAAATTTGGTCCACTTTTCTGCTGGGCAACGACTGAATAAGAGAGAACACTATGTTTGAATTGAGCGAGCACAATCTTGTTTTTGAAATATTTTTTTTCTTTAAACTGTGATGAATTTTAATGTATCGGTATGTTTTGTGCTCCTTTTATGTGAATAAAAATAAAAAAAAAATTAAACCAAAGTGTCTTTTTTTGTGTATTTTCTAAGCGAAGATGCACTTTTATGTTAGTTTTTATTTAAAAAAAAACCTTTGGATATTAGAACTTCTCGAAAATTAGAACTACCCCAAGAACAAAGTGGTTCTAATTTACGAGCGTCTACTGTACTAAAAAATTAATAAGGAATGTTAATGAACAAAGCAAAAAGTTTTAATAGCTAATATATATTAATTATATGAAACCTTAATACATACGAACATAAAATTCTACAATCTAAAAAAATATGTGCATAAGTATTATAAATCTACAATAAATTGATTTTTCACGAGTGTACATATAATTTGCAGCGCAAAACGACATTGGTTTTCACAGCATCACCGTTAGCGAACGACTGAATTATATTCTCTTTTGTTGTAAAATTTATGTACATGTGAAAAGTTACGCTCACAGAGAGCTCAGTGAGCTATGGAGCGCCCTGCGCTGTACTATCAGCATGTATAAAGCATTGAATGTTCTCTCATAAAAAATTTGTTTCTCGTCTATAAAGTGATCAATGCGAACGATCTGTAAGACTCGTACGCAAGGTATATTTAACAAGGTGGTCTCGTCTCGGAGTAGTGGGTACAGCAGCTGTCAAACATAAGAAGAGCATAAAAAAACAGTGAATATAAAACTGTTTGCTTTTATTCGTAAGCAGCTGATTTTGACAGGTGCTGTACCCATCACATGAGAGAATTTCAACTACTTACACTAACTTGTTAAATATACCTTGACTCATACGTATATTTTCATCATCTGGCTATTATTCAAATTGTGATTTAAGTAACGTGCAACTTTTCTCTTTCTCTTTTTTATGTTCTCTGAGTGTAAAAATTTCGCTACTAATAAAAAAACCATGTGGAGAGCACATGATTTTGTTTATATGCATGGTATAATACAGTGATGGGCGATTTTGCTCGCAGGAGCCTTTTGCACTTACGAGCTACCCGTTTGCACTTGAGTGCTAGACGAAGGGGACAGTCAAGAGCCAGCATGAAGGGAAGGAATACAAGAGCAGAATGAAATTCTTTACTGTCATATTTCATATTTCTCTCTACTCTCTCTCTCTTCTTATTCTACTCTCATATTTCTCATGCATGACACCATGTTTTGCCCACAAGTACAGTGGAATAAACACCAAATTATCATACTACAAAATATAAAATTTAAATAATACATTTAGTGGAATTTAAGAAATTTCCGTATATTTTCCAATCATAGTATTATTAACGTACAAAATTTTATTATACTATTCAATACTTCAAATTTTATTTTAGGAGCATAATCAGGTGTAGTAGTATCTTTGTGAAGAATTAAAACAAATTATTCAACCAATGTTAAATTTTCCACTGGTTCACTTTCTATGGTAACGATAGACTCTATTATAACGAATGATTAAATTATGAAAATACTGCAAATAAAAATATTTAAAATATAGAAAAACGCTAACAAAAGTTAAACAAAATTTTTCATACAAACAAAATTTGAAAATTTAGGATTTAAAGACATGTTATTGACCACAGTGCTTGGTTGAGCGACGTCGAAAATGAAAAGTGTTGCCGCTTACACATAATTGTATGCTTTAAAATTAGCTTAAAAATTGTAATTTAAAAAAAAGAAAATTTAGTTACATTTTTTAAAAGTAAAGTCAATGTAAAATTTGTAATTTTCAAACAAATAATTGTATATAATTATCATTTGATATTTGCAGATGAAATTTTTATTCATTAATTGAGGGAGCTGATAACCCTATTGCAGTCTTTGCTGAAAGAAAATTTGTTGTCAATGTTAGTTTCTCCGCAACTCTTGTGCGATGAACATCATAAACGGATAGGTGCAGAAATTTTTGTCGTTTCCCTTTCCCCGCAAGTAGTTGTGCCCTTTGTCTAGCACTCGTTTGCACTTTGAGTATTTTAGGAGCCGAAACTTTGCCCATCACTGGTATAATACTACGAGGTAGCATTGACAACTGCTTATTTTCTCTTTGTTTGTGATAATGCATCTGCGGCTGCTGAGTTTGTTGTTTTCTTTTTCACTTCCACATTTTAAGCATTGTTTGGTTTGTGTTTTTAATGGCCGATTGTGAGCGCTCTCTTTTTGAGTATATTTTTTGACAGGAGATGGTTTTCCAAGCAACTGTCAATGCTACCTGGTATTATTATATAATGGTTTATATGCATTCGCTTTGTAAGACATGGCTTGACGCCGTCGCTGTAGAAATTTCCACAACATGTCTTGCTAGACCAAATGGAATTTTGTTTGAAAATGTCTTGGAAGACTGCCATGGAAATGGATCGATCTGTCTTGCAAGAAACTGACTTGTCTCGAGGACAGATGGATCCATTTCCTGCTGGGATAAATCATAATTAAAAAAAAAATCAAGTTGTGGAAAAAGTGGTCAAGTTTTGGTAAAGAAAAAATGGCTCATTTTATCTTATTTGATAGTTTTTTGTTTTAATAGAACTATAACCTTTCCGAAATATTAAATTGATTGATATTTACGACAAAAAATTTTTTATTTTTGTCTATGGGACGCATCACTGTACGTCATGTCAAATTTTGAATTTTTGACTTCAGCTTCGTGATCAGCGACCCATAAGCCTTTGCAGTATCTTTTTTGTCCTAAACCTCAGCTTCAGTGGGTTCACCTATACTCTCGGTTCCTATCAATCTACTGTGGTTCGGTTTTCAGACCATTTTTTCCTATAGATTTATTCTAAAGTGCTATACAAAACCTTCTATCCGTACTTGAATAATGTACGCCATGTTGGTGCAGTGCATTTCAGTGTAGCCTTGACATCGAACAAAAAAACAAAAATGTTCTGTATGACGCGAAGCCAACAAAACAAGCATTGCATGCTTTGAAAGCTCTTCGTTGTATTTTGAAAGTTTTAAATATCAAACCATAGAACGACAATGCAGTAAAAGCAACGGGAAATCATACCGAGTACACTATGAAAAATTTTCAGTGAACGTTTTCAGTTTTCTAAGGGGCTCACAAGTAAAGCGGGTCAGTCTATAATATAATTTACACTTAGAAAATTCAAAAAAGTATCTCGAAAAGACCAAAAATATGTTAACAGTGTTTTCGGTTTTCATAAAGGGGCATTCGAACTCGAGATGCACAGGTATAGAAGTCGGTCGATATGAAAACCTTAAAAATTAGAAAAAAACACCATATCTCCAAAAAAGTGTTTTAAGCTTTTCTAAATTTTTAAAGGGGGAGTCCAACTCGAGACGCATAGGTAGAGAGGGTATTTCATGCATTTTTCAAGCTCATTAAAATATAGCTGCAATTTGTTTTCTGGACGTATTGCTTATTTCTTGAGTAGCATAAATTTTCATAAGTGTCAAAAACAATTATTCAACTGAAAGTTGAAATTTTGATCCAAGATGATGTTGCAACATTTATTTTCACTACAAATATCTGAATGAAATTTTACCTCCAACCCTTCGAACATTCGATGTAACTTTTCTAACTATCTTACTGTGATGAATTCTTTAAATTTTGACCAACACTCGTACAACAAGCGCACACAAGCGCACACAAGCAATTTTACAAATATATAAAAAGAAATCAATATATATGATGGTATTTTTTTTTTGGTTTTTATTTTTGTGGTTTTTTGTTTTTGCTTTCATCACTTAGTGTTTTGCTTGCTCTATTTTTTGTTGGTTTCATTTTAGTTATGCTTTTGTTTTGGTTTTCCTCTATGAACTAATCATATCAAGTAGGTTTGCAATGATTCCTTCTTCTTTTCACTTTATATAAGTTTAAGAATAAAATTTTAACATGGGTTGGCTACGTGTCTAAAATGTTAAATTTGATAGTCCTTTTTAAGCTTATCAGCCCATGAGAGTTGGTTTTGTTTTAGGCATTTTTTTCAATTTTAAATATTTTTTTCCTTATAGAACTTAGTATTTTATTGGCATACTTTAGAAATTTTCTTCAACAATTTTCTATCAAAGGTTGAAATTTCTAACGATGATGGACTCATTCAATTCAATAAAAAAATTCACACTTAATTAAGAAATACCTATAGCTCGAAGTTATATATCGATAACTAGATCATAGTTTATTTATGATTCAAGAGCATTCGTACTATAGGCAACGGGTATTTCAGTACGTTCAGCGCATTTGTCAAGCACCAAGAATAATAGAAACAAGATTACGCGTTCCGCAGTCCCGTTATGTAATGCTCTCTTTCTCAACTGAGTGCATGACGTCACACAGTACTTTTTCTTGACAAAAACGTATGCAAATGTGCGATCTCTTAGGCAAATTGACGAAATTGAAAATAAATTCTTTCGAAAAAGTAAAGTAAAAATATCTACTCTTCTGTAAAAAAATATTAATATTTTCGTATACGAAAAATATGAAATTTTATCTCCTAAACTATTCGAGACTGACAATATTTTATTGTACCAATGGGTTAAGGAGGTACATATACATATTATAAAAAGAAGAAAAAAAAATATTTAGGCGTGGGTGTGTGATTAGAATTATTCCAAAGTCTGACAATATCGCTTGTGACGTCATGCTCTCTCTCTCTCTCTCTCTCTCTCTCTCTCATTTGCGGAACGCGTAGTGCACTGAACACATTGACGACGACAACGACATTGCGGCATCTGTCAAATTTTTTTTACATGCTTTTCTTGTGGAGGTGAATGTGGTAAAAATGTCGCGAGCGACAAAAGTGCAAATATATATAAATATATATAAACAACTAGCAACCCTCCGCAGCTTTGCCCGCGTTGTATCTTGGAATAAATTAACGCATTTTTTGTAAAAAATTTGTCTTATCGTTTTAATAGGTTTATGTTTTTCATGACATATTAATTGCAATCATGTAATAATTTCTGTATAAACAATGTTTTTTATGTGTTTGTGTTATTCGTAAGAATAAATTGATTTGAGGGATTTCCTATCCTAGAAATAGCAACATATAACAGCCCGTGGGAAAAGCAGCTTTCTCGTAAAAAAATAAAATTCATTCATAATCTTTACATTTGTGTCGATCTCACATCAAGTTATTTGATTTCCAACTGATTTTCTGTGGTGGGGTTTTTTAAGTAAAAAAATAAGGTTTTAGGCAATAGTTCATAATTTGTTTGCATGTAACTAAATCGATAGGGTCTCTTTGATGAAAAGTAAGCTTAAATACTTAACTTTCGTTTGGCATAACAACCATGGAAAAATATTAAGCACAGACAATTTTATGCCGATTTAAGGAAACATGGCTAAAAAAGCCATCCAACCCATACCGATACGCAGCTTCAAATCGATGTAATTTGCATCGCACGGCGTTTCAATTTAAGCTTAAATTGTTA
Source organism: Pherbina coryleti (assembly GCA_943735915.1). NCBI lineage: Eukaryota > Metazoa > Arthropoda > Insecta > Diptera > Sciomyzidae > Pherbina > Pherbina coryleti. The sequence continues at coordinate 164,335,900 of OX030948.1, forward strand.
CCATGAATTTCATGCACTTCTATTTTGCAGCTTAAGAATTCTGCACGCAGCTATTCAACGTTTTGAACAGAAACACTCTCTCTGAATAATGAAACATTGAAGCAGCAGCAACAAACGACGTGCTTGGAGAAAATTCTTAAATTTTTGCATTCTGCTGTTCGCGAACAAAGAGCTATCTCTCTCTGCTTTAATGCAGAGAAACTCTTTTCTGAGCATTGAGCAGTATTTTGTAGCGAAACCAAAGCAACTTTCTGCTAGCTGCAAGCACCGTTGCCAGATTGGGCGATTAATCGCCAATTGGGCGCTTTTTTTCTTGTTTTCGCGCTTAAATTTTTAGGAAATCGCCTGGCGATTTTTTGGGCGATTTTTGTAAAAACAACCTTTTTTCGTAAACTCATCTAATGTGTTTAAAATTTCAATTAAAGAAAATAACAATTGTTTTAAGTGTTTGGAACACTCTGTTAACAATGCGACTGAACACAGCTCACAAGCCCTTATCGATAATTTATTTATATCGAAATACTTATTTTTTGAGACCGTTTCTTCAGACACTGAATTCATATTTTCAACGAGAAAAAGTTGACTTTTTTCAAGCTGACGTTGAAATCACAACATTTATTCAAAGACTTGTTTCAAAAATTATAAAAGAAGACATTGTCAAAAATTTCAATTTTGATAATTTAGCTACATTCAGCTTAAATAAAATTTTAGCGGATAAATGCCAGAATTTCATTATAGTTTTAATCAAGGAAATGTTAAATTTTATGTCCTGAAAGATGTTTAAACTATATAAGACCTTCTTTCCGTGAACTCCCTCTTCATTATCTATCTCTTGAAGAGCGACGTGCAGAAGAAATCGAATACGAATCTTTGTTGACATTTCCATGGAGCAATGTTTTCAAAAACAAAGTGCCATCTGAAAGTGAAGAATTTTGGTAATCGGCATAGAAAATTATGACAGCCGTAGGCGGAAAAATGTTTGACAATATTTATAAGTTGGCATTCATCTTGTAAAGAGTGATTTTTTAAGTGCCTGATAACTTTTTTTTTAAAAAAAACGCATAAAATTTGCAAAATCTCATCGGTTCTTTATTTGAAACGTTAGATTGGTCCATGACATTTACTTTTTGAAGATAATTTCATTTAAATGTTGACCGCGGCTGCGTCTTAGGTGGTCCATTCGGAAAGTCCAATTTTGGGCAACTTTTTCGAGCATTTCGGCCGGAATAGCCCGAATTTCTTCGGAAATGTTGTCTTCCAAAGCTGGAATAGTTGCTGGCTTATTTCTGTAGACTTTAGACTTGACGTAGCCCCACAAAAAATAGTCTAAAGGCGTCAAATCGCATGATCTTGGTGGCCAACTTACCGGTCCATTTCTTGAGATTAATTGTTCTCCGAAGTTTTCCCTCAAAATGGCCATAGAATCGCGAGATGTGTGGCATGTAGCGCCATCTTGTTGAAACCACATGTCAACCAAGTTCAGTTCTTCCATTTTTGGCAACAAAAAGTTTGTTAGCATCGAACGATAGCGATCACCATTCACCGTAACGTTGCGTCCAACAGCATCTTTGAAAAAATACGGTCCAATGATTCCACCAGCGTACAAACCACACCAAACAGTGCATTTTTCGGGATGCATGGCCAGTTCTTGAACGGCTTCTGGTTGCTCTTCACTCCAAATGCGGCAATTTTGCTTATTTACGTAGCCATTCAACCAGAAATGAGCCTCATCGCTGAACAAAATTTGTCGATAAAAAAGCGGATTTTCTGCCAACTTTTCTAGGGCCCATTCACTGAAAATTCGACGTTGTGGCAGATCGTTCGGCTTCAGTTCTTGCACGAGCTGTATTTTATACGGTTTTACACCAAGATCTTTGCGTAAAACCTTCCATGTGGTCGAATAACACAAACCCAATTGCTGCGAACGGCGACGAATCGACATTTCACGGTCTTCAGCAACACTCTCAGAAACAGACGCAATATTCTCTTCTGTACGCACTGTACGCATTCGTGTGGTTGGTTTAATGTCCAATAAAGTAAACTGAGTGCGAAACTTGGTCACAATCGCATTAATTGTTTGCTAAATCAATGTATGAACTAAACAAAACTTCGAGAATTGACGAAACGGAGGAAGAGTCTAATATGGCTGAAGGAACTACGTTTTTTGCAAAAAGTTTTTTTTTTAAAGTTGCATATTGAAAAATTCTAAAAAGTTATAGTCTCTAAAAAAATGTTCTTTAACGATCAAAATTCTCGTATAAAATGAAGTAGCTTTTTTATTATTTTTATAGATCTCAAAAATATGAAAATAAGAATATCTAATACTATTAACAGATCTCAATATTATTTGAAAAAAAATGTATATAATTTGTTTTGTTTTTTCTAATATAATAAATTTCTTAGAAAAATGGCGATTTTTGGCGATTTTTTTTTTTCATTGGGCGATTTTGGGCGATATTTTTTTTAAATCTCGCGCTTTTCTCAAAAAAGTTCTGGCAACACTGGCTGCAAGCAATAACAGCGTCGAAGCCAATGAAAAAATCAATGCTTGCAAGAAAATGATTTAATTTTTCAATAAAATATGAATTTTACGACCAAACTATTGATCTTAGATGCACGTCACCATGGACTTTTTTGTTGGAATCGGCAAGATCATTCATTTGTTCACATATCATATTCACTTATCTTTTACGGTTTAAGCAGAAAATGGAAAAAAGCGCCAAATTTTTCCAAAAATACCGAATTTTGCCAGTTTCTTAGCCAATAGCTTCTAAGCTTTGAAATATTTTAAAATTTTAAGTATACGGTGTTAATCTACAATTAATTACGATTTGAATAGTGAAAATTTCATTTAAATCCGTTCAGCCGTTCTTGAGTTTACTTTCATCAACGCCAAAAAGGCAACATTTCAAGTTTCATTTTTATATAATAGTAAGATAAGATAAGATAAGATAAGATAAGATAAGATATATATGTTTGTTAGGCCGGGTCGATTTGTGGGGAGGCAGAAAAATCGCCCATTGCTCTGTAAAAATAATATTCTAGGGATCAAAATAAGAAACTTTGCCGAAGGAACTATACCTCTAAAACGAATTCTGATGTCCCCCAATTAGGGTCGAACTTTTGGGTAGGGGCAAATTTTGAAAAATCCCACTTTGACCCATTTAAAGTGCTCCAATCGAGTCCAAATGTATGACCGACCCCCACTAACTTTGAAGGCCCGACCTACCCATGCCAGTGGCACACCCCCTGGAACCCCTCTGTGGGGTTCCCCATACAAACATTTGAAAAAAATCGCCAGTTTTGGCACTTTACATGAAAAAATCAGCGAAATGCCTATGTTTTTTTCTTTTTGGAGTTTTTTTCTCTTTAGAAATTTATTCAACCCTTTTAAAAAATGAAGGTATCATTGTGACACAATTGCAAATCGGAAAATTGCTTGTGTGCGTTTTTTAAGGCACCACAAGACACAGCTGCATGTGACAACAACAACATAAACAACTATCGAAAACCCAATGAGTCATATACCCAAGCACGATGTTACTGTTTTTGGTGTGTCTACTGATTTGACTGATCTTAATTTACCAACCCATCTGGATATCTTGAGATATAATTTTTACTTAAGCGAACGTGCTAAAACAGAACAAAAAAGTTTTCCCATAAATCATTCACTATGCAAGTACAAAATAAGTTGAATGGAATTTGGGAAATAAATAAAAATAAAGAAAAACCATAGCCATTTCGCTGATTTTTTCATGTAAAGGCCAAAAATGGTGATTTTTTTAAATGTTTGTATGGGGAACCCCACAGGGGGGTTCCAGGGGATGTGCCACTGGCATGGGTGGGTCGGGCCTCCAAAGTTAGTGGGGGTCGGTCATACATTTGGACTCGATTGGAGCACTCTAAATGGGTCAAAGTGAGATTTTTCAAAATTTGGCCCTACCCAAAAGTTCGACCCAAATTGGGGGACATCAGAATTCGTTTTGGAGGCATGGTTCCTTCGGCAAAGTTTCTTATTTTGATCCCTAGAATACGATTTTCACAGAGCAATGGGCGGTTTTTAAATCGACCCGCCCTAATGTTTGTGCATATGTGAATGAAACAATCGTATGATATTTTCAGATTGTTGACTCTTTCTTCACTTCGTGTCGTAAAGTCGTCAATGTGTTTAGTGCATAATCTGGTTTCTATCATTCTTGGTCGAGCATGTTCGCATACCCCCATGATGACTATGCATAAGTAGCTATGAGCAGAGAGCGCACTGGGAGCGTTGAGAGCAAAGGTTTCTGTAGCAACACAAAACGCAACAACAAATCAAATACAAAAGACAAGCACAGAAACAACACAGAAGCTTTAAATGAAGTGGTGTCCATACCTGTGTTGCCAGAGAGACCAACTGAAATTTACCACTATTTGGAAAAAAAATTTACCGCTTTCGGAGAAAATTTACCTATTCCCAAAATAAAACAATTAAAAGATTTTTAAATGATTAAGAACCGTTATAATTTTTCTGTGAGTATACATATATTTATCTCTCACCAACAAGTTGTCCGTTAACTCTTGTCATGTATAAACTGGGACTTACCGGCTATTTTGTTTTGCTATTTTTGAATTTAATTCACTTGTTTCTTTTACCCCTTTTACATTGGTCAAGAGTTGAAAGCAATTTTTTTGACGTTCTCTTTTGAACCCAAAAAATTGACGGTACAACATCGCAAGCGCACCGTCAATTTTTCCCCCTTTCTTTCCAGCCAATTCGCCGCAATTAGCCTACAAATTCGAAAAATTGCTTTCAGTTCTTGACCAATGTAAAAGGGATCTTTGTTCAGCAACTAGAGATGGATAATTCAGATTTTATTTTTGTTACACAGAATGATTCACAAGAATATTAAACTGTTTGTGACTATGTTGAGAGAGGTAACGGTACTGCCAATAACTCATAATATTAACAAGTCTAAAAAATTATTATTTTCGCAAAATTTACCACTTTTGACCAAAAATTACCTTTTTTACCGCTGCCCAAAAAATGAGTCGAAAATTACCTCAATGAGGGAAATTTACCTCAATCTGGAAACACTGGTCCATACTCGTGCTTGAGAGATCTGCAATTATTTTCGCTTTTGAGTCAACTAACACAAGAGAGAGCATTAGTTGATGTAAAAGTTAAAGTGTAACTTCCACTCATACTCGTGCACGCACAGCACACGTAGCAAGTCAGTGAACAACGAATAAGCTACGGATATCAGCTGATATGAATCGGTGCAGTACTTCGTACTGTACCGTACTGTACCGTACCGTACCGTAGTCCATAGAATAATTTTTTGTTCAGCTTTCTTGTTATTTGAATTTACATAGGTACATACAGAAGGTGGAAGAACTAGGTGACCCCACGGGGCCCGAATTCGAATCCCGGCCAGATCATAGTCCTCAGCTTTAACCTTTCTTCATTTATTTCCTCATTTCTAAGCAACTGAAATTAAAATTAATCAATACTAACGATTTAAAAGTAGTTGCAGTTGGTGGCAGAGAACCACCAGGAGAGAGGATATATGGGTAACTTGAATTGACTGAGGTAAGGGCATGATATCCGCAGTAAATTCAAACTCACATGTTTCTTTCCGGTACGCTTAGAACATCCTACACATGTTTCACTTCTATTTCTCTTCCTTCCTACTAATCTATCTCCAACCCATTTCGAAGAAAGTCAGACTTGACTGAATAGGTTTGACACTTGAAATCCTTGGTTCGAAGCTAAATTAAAAAACCCATGTTTTCTCCAAAGGATCAACAAGCAATGTGTAGAGGATAAGAAAATTAAAAATTTCTCACTGTAATCTAAGCTGTTGCAGTTTGAATGTGTTGCACCAGCTCCAGCTGTTCTTTCCAAATTTTTTTCTTTTTTGCTCTCAAACAAGCGGCAACATAAGCGGCACGAATATTTCAGGTAATCCTTGATGAATTATTTAAAATAAGCCTGGTGAATTTGGAAAATTTAAAAAAAAAAAATCGTAAAACTGAACCCTGCTCCACTGTACTTTCAACTGCTTACGAGCATGTGTGGCATGTGGCAACAAATTTTTGTATTTTTGGTTTTTATTTTTTGCCTCTGAGAAGTTGTTGGTGCAGCAAATCATGTGCTCGCTATACATTGCAGCGAACTCATGCATAATATATAGACTTCAACAAATATGTCGCACCCAAACAGTAAAAGGGACTCAACTCGAAAATTTAAACATTTTGGTTTTTAATGTAAAAAATTCATTGTTACCTTTGTATATTCCTCATTCCCAGTAAAAAAATATAGGATCACTCTCATGAGGAACAACAAGGGAGCGCTCTCTTGTTGTTTTATGGGAGCAAAAAGCGAGCACTTTGCGCTAGAGCTCGCTCACTGTTTTATTAGGAGCAATAGGCCAGCAATGCATGCAAAAATAAGAAAACTAAGTGAGGGACGTGCATTTTAGAAAAATGCTCTCACTATTTTTGTAAAAAAATGTATATTTCAAAAGCTCCTTTACTGATCCATTTGGATCATATATTGATTGCTCCTTATCTGCTCGCTTGGGATGTTATAGGGAGCGCTCGCCTTCCAAGGACATGCAATGTTAATAGAGAGCACAAAAATGCATCTACCTTGGATCAATAGGGAGTAATCCACTGCTCCTCAGAGAGCACTCCCGGACCGCTCATAGCATAATCCACTTTTTTTACTGGGTTTTAAAAAAGTCGTTTGTGTCTTTGTTTTGTATGAAATTTGAAAATTTTGAGCTGTGCATCTTTTGTAGTTAGAGTGCGATATGTTAGACATACACATAAACATACACAAGCTGTACATGGGATCTTTAGCGCAATTTCAACTATTGTGCGGTGAAAAATGTTCACTACCATTGATTTGCATAGGAAAACCACAAATACTGCTACAACTACTTTTTTTTAATTATTTGCATTTTAAGTATGATGAATAATTAACGCAGGAATTGCATTATTTATGAGTGTTTTCTCAAAGTTTTGTTTTTACACACAAAAAGTGTCTGTTGTTTTAAAAATACATTTTTATTTTGACTTCAAACCTTTTGTGCCTTTTTTGAACTAAATTCTGAACAATCCCAGTTAAGGAATGGACAAAATTTGATAAAGATCTGAACTAGTTCCTTGAATGGTCAGCACTGGTCTGATTAAAAAGCCTTTTGAAATATTCTGAATAACGTTTTTTGTAGGTTGATGTCATGTAAATGGAAAATCATACCTCAGTCCCCCTAAGTAAGCTTTCATCTATAACTGAACCAGTTGCATAAAGTTGGAAACCAGGGCTTTGTTTTAAATTTCTTAAAAGTAGTAAAATTAATGTCGTTGGAGGATATTTTTGAAAATAAAAATATTGCATTTAAAGAAAATTTATATAAAAATATTGAATTTAAAAAACAACATATTTAAATTGAAGAGGAGGAAGAAAAAGTAAGATAGAAAATATGAAGCAATTTATGCAGGTAAATGACAACCGCTGCAAGATATTCGTGAGAAAATATCGAGTTGTCCCTTCACCCTACATAGTTTCATCATGCGATCACCCATCGCACTCACAAATCATAATGGCCAAACATCCAGGCTATATTACCCTTGCCACAAAAACTAAACGAGAACTATAAGAAACCTGCAACTGCAAGAAATAAACTGCAGGAACAGAGTGCGATGCTGTTGCTGCTTGTCGGCTATTTCAGCTGTATGGAATATGTGTATAGGTGTGTGGTATAAATAAAATTTAAATACGGGAAAAAAACGAGTTGTAAGGAAAATATTTGATTTATCCACGTGGATAATGCGTTATTTCCCTTAGTGTAGGGATTATTTTAAAGATAATTTTTTCCAATTTACTATTGCCTGCCTAAGTTTTTCTTGTATCTAAAATTATTCGTAACAATATGGTCAGAACGGTTGGTTTACCTTGAAGTTTATAGAGTCGACCGACGCAGCTGCACATGGTATTTAAAACACTTCTCCATATAAAATTTATTTGGTGTCTTTCTTCACAATGCTCTATATTTTCTATCAAAGACCACTCCTAGTAATTTTATGTATTCATATAACTCTATTTCTCTCCGAAGCTGCAAAATTTACCTCTATTGCGCTTGACAAATTTTTTTTAAATTTAAAAATTGTACCTCATCCTTAGTAACATTTGATATTTTTCCTAATATTTGGCCTTCCTGTAGTGTCTTCTAGAAATTGAAGTTAATTCTTGAATAAATCCATGCCCATATTCCTGACATTGTTCTTATTCCTGTCCCTTTCCGCTTCCCTTTATCGCTTTCCTAATCGTTGTCCGACTTTTTTCCCCAATCTTTCTCCGTCCTAAGTGTGTCCAAATCCTTGTTCGACTCGTATTCCTTGTTACATTCCTGCATTTTCCTGTATTCCTGCATTCTTATCCTAATACTTGTCCAATTCCATGCTCTTATCTTTGTCTAAATCTATGTCCACTCATTATCGTATTTATTTTGCTAATTCTTGTCTAAATTTTTGGCTTGATTATTTTTTTGTACTAGCTCCAAACTAGCTCTAATGGCACTACAACTATTTCTTTTTTTTTCAACTGATTTCAATATGCCTGACGGGATGCTAACGGTATCTCTCAATTTCAATTGTTATCAGCAAATTTTGTGTCTAACTTCGCTCTTTGCTCGTCGTGTTGATTTTGAATTTTACAGCTATTTCTCATAGACTTCATAATTCACAAGAACTTTTTCACATCCGCATTCTTTGCACGCTATCATCTCTGGAACCAACTCTTAACAGCTGCTCTTGCTAACTTTCTTGTTTGTTTTTTGTCAAAATAGTAGCAGTTCCAACTAGTACTTGAAGCAATTAAATATTCATAGCGTTGCCGGATGCAAACAAAAGCAGAAAAAAAAACGAAACACGCAAGCAGTGGCATTAATATGAATTAAAGCCTGCCTTAACACTTCCGTTGTCAATCGAGCGAATGATAAAACATAAGATATGCTTCACAAAATTAATTTCTATTATATTGATATTGCATTCTTTAGTTACGGACTCCCTCTTTCCATTTCGCCTTGCTTAACTCTTACTTAACTCTTAAATGAAAACTAAAAAACAAAAAATAAAAACTATCAAGAACTTGCAACAAACAGCAGCAACATCATTCTTACACGCAACCGGAAACTCTACGGATGCACGCCTTGTTGCAGCATCATTTGTTTGTTTCCGCTCATTTTAAGTTACTCTCTCACTTACTCTGCCTCTATTTCTCTCACTAACTGCATGTAACTCTATTGGTATCTCGTTTTGTCAAATGACTTCCTCTGCTTTTTCGGCATTCAAAGTGTAACAAGCAACTCATTAGCAGCTAAATGAGCAACCGCATCTTTATATCCATTATAATTATGGCTATTGCTATCTCTGTTCTATAAGCGCTTCCTGTCACTTCCGTTCATTCATCAAGAGCAGGAAAAGCGCATCAGCAGCAACAACAGCAATCGCAACAATAACAACAACGACAAGAGAACTACAAGTTTTGCAAGCAGCATTCTTGCAAAAGTTGCAAACGTTGCAAGTTATTTGCTGTTGTTGTTTTCTTTTATTTTTTTTTTAGTTTCTGGCAACTAGTATTTAAGCCATGTGTAACGCCTCGCTAGACACACTTAAGTTTAGCCTGAAACCGGCTACAATATCCGGCGTCTGCGTTTTATTTTTTTTTTTTTGTTGTTTTGCTCATTTCTCTTCTGTCACTTTTTTTCTTAGAGCATTTGTTGCAACAACAAACTTTTATGCAATGTTCTCAAGTATGCAAATATTTGACAGTTCAAGCGTAACGGAAAGAAATTAAAGAATCCAAGAAATTTGCTTTAATTTTAAGGAAAGAAAAATTGTCTCACTTGCGCAGTTTTTATATCTAACTTTAAGTTTAAGATTTGAAGACAAAATATTATTTTATTACTCAAGGCGTTACCAGATGGTAATTATATGTCGGCTAGGCTAAGGGTTTTTGTTTGCGTTTGATGTGATTTTCTGTGCTTTTTCGCATATTTTAGCGTTTTTAGACTTTCAACGATGAATCAAAAGTTAAAAATCAACTAATTGATCTGTCAACTGACATATACTACGAGCCTCCTGTGGATGGTAACATATCTGGCGAATATGATGCTCTAGACGAATCTGGGGTATCCCAGATAATATTTGTATGACTCAGCTAAAACTTCAAATCAACGGAAAGAGGTTGCTTGGAATCAATTTCGATGAAGAGCACTGATATTGGTTTAGTGAAATGGAAAGAAAATAATATTGCTTGCAAGTTATCTATCACCAACTTTGGTAAATATCCCAAATTAATGGCACATCGTTATTCGAAGTAAAGTGGAGCCAAAATAAATGTACGCCGTCCTTGTATGATCAAAGAATACAACAAATAGGTATATGTGCGGAGAAGACCGATCGATCAAAATTTGGCACAATACCGCATCGCATAGCGAGTAAAAAGGAGATTGTCTTGAATTTTTAACTTGTTGATAGATGCTTGTGTTCAAAATGTCTGGCAGCTTTATCGAAAAGTGCAACCAACATTGACTCAACCTGAATCTCGACGGCAACTGGCTGTATACTACTGCAAGCATCATGGTAAAAAGCGAAATACTTGGTCTGATGCCCTCCCACAAATATGCCCGGCAACCAGGTCGAGTTGAACAAAGTCTTCGCTATGATCAGACAGTGCGGTTGAACATTGCAAAGTTAACGGACTAACAGCATGTAGAAAATGCAACGTTGGACTATACGGCCTCGATAGTCGAGAAGGTAGCCTGCTCGACTGCTAACCCAGAGATCCCGGGTTCGATTCCCGGCCAGGCCATGGTCCTTCGCTTTTAATCTTTCACATTTGCAATTTTCTATCCTCACTTTCTAATCAACTGAAATTGAAGATTCATCAAAATTTACGACTTTAAGTCGTAGTTGGCGGTAGAGAAGTTTGTGGATGAGTTTGCCTTATAACTGAATTCACTGAGGTAAGGGCATAAAACTTGCCTCAGATTCAAATTCACATGTTTCTACGGCTTTTCATCACGCTTAGAACCTCCTACACATGTTTCACTTGATTACCCCTTCCCTTCCCTCCCACTAATCAATCATCCTATTTCGAACCAAGTTAGACTTGACTGAATATTTATTACATCTGAAATCCTTGGTTCAAAGCCTGACAAATATTTTCTCTTTCATATAAAAATATGTAACATAGGGGACCTATTGTTACGATATGGTTACGCCGGTTTTTCGCTTTATCCGGAAACATGTCATAATTTATCGGAAAATGGACTTAAATTTTGTGTCCTGGCGGTGAAATTGTTATGATATGGTAACGCTGGTCTTTTGCTTTATCCGGAAACGTGTCATAATGTTTCGGAAAATGGACTTAAATTTTGTGTCCTGGCGTCTTTTTAGCAAAATCTGAATAAAAATCGCTGGGAGTATATTCCATGCAGTGACTTTCAGCTCGTGAAATTTCCAACAAAATTGGAAGAAGTGCTAAAGTTGTTTGTAGCTTCATGCGAGACCCAAATTTTAACGGGAAAAACATGAAAGAAAGCAAAAAATGGCTACAACTTTACTGACAAAAGGGTCTTATTGAGGTTAACTTCCAATCCCAGTGACCCTGCTGTAAATATAAGGGCGAAAAATGGTATTTATGCTAGTGTTTATACTGTGGGGAGGATTATTGGAATGGTGCCGAACATCTCAAGCTAAAAAAAACTCCAAAAGAAATCATTCTCGCAAAGAAAGAAAGCACGCCTCGAATTTTGTAGGACACACATATCATGGAAGAAGGAGTGGAAATTTGCGAATCAAGTTTAGTTTTGATAGCTTAGCCCTGTTGGGTTAAACTATTACTTCCACGATTTATGGAAGGAGTAACTTTTCTGGCCTCTCACCACAGTCGCGAAGGAGAAGGACTGTTGACCAAGTTTCCGACAGCAAAAATTACCGCAAACTCACATAAATAAATACTGAAAACAGCTTTTCCAAAATTTTCAAACAGTTTTGAACCAATTCCATGAACATTCCAGCAAAATAATGCTCCGATACACACCGCAAGACTGGTCAAAAGCTGGATAAAGGGCCAAAATGCCAATTTGTTACAGTGACCTCCTTACTCACTGGATCTTAACATCATAGAAAATGTCTGGGAGTGATTGATTCTCAAGGTTTGTCAAACAGGCCGGCAATTTGAGTGATCTAGAGTCACTCATTGCAGCGATTAGAGTGTTATGGTGTCAAATTTCCCTAAGTTATTTAAAAAGCCTTTACGATTATCTACCAAACAAGATTGAAGAGATAAGATTTGGTCTAGGTGAAAAGCTCTGTGTCTGCTAATGTGACGCCCAGTATATTTCATCTGCGTTCACTGCAAGACTCATTTGACTCGACTCTTCCGCTAATCTGCAGAATGCCCTACTGACTTCACGCTTATTATGGGCGATAATATCGATATCATCAGTTTACGCTATTAGCACAATACTCGTGCCACTACGTCTAAGATCAGCAGCTTGAATGATCTTCTCCATCATGGGGATGAAAAAGTCACACGATAAGGAATCACCTTATTTGGTATCGAATGCAGGTAAGAGGTCCTTCCGGATTTTAACAGGGATGCTAGTGTTACATAACGTCATTCTGCAAAGGCGGATGAGATTTGCTGGAATACCAAATCTAGACATGATGGAGTATAATTGATTCCTTATTGGGCTGTTAAAGGTGGCTCTGTAATCGACGAAAAGATGGTGTGTGTCGATTTGTTTGCAGGGATGCAGGGATGCTTCTTTCACTCGAGGCATCTGAAAGACTTATCGTAGCGTCAATATCAGGTGTAGTAAAAAGAAATTTATTATTTCTGCATGAAATTGAATGCTTTTTTTATCATAGTTATAATGATTCCATTTAGCTCAAATATGCACCGTTTAGATCGACAACTTTTTGCCATTTTGAAGGTAATTTGATTGTGCCTCTCTCATAAGCCCTCGTCATTATTGGCAAGGAACTGGACGAGTCAATTTTCACATTCTTCCCTTGAGACGAAGTTCTCACCAGGAAAATCATTCGCCATAGACTGGAATAGGTGATAATCACTTGGTGCCAGGTTCGGACTATAAGGTGGATGCATAAGAACCTCCCAACCAAGCTCCGTTAGCTTCTGGCGAGTCACTATCCTGTTGTCCTGTTTGAACACAATTCCTCTCCTATAAGCTGACCGCTTCTGGGCGAATTCTTCCTTCACACGGTTCAATTGTTGACAGTACAGGTCCAAATTAAGAGTTTGGACGTAAGGAAGTAGCTCATAATAGATGACTCCCTGCCAATCACACAAAACACATAGAAAAACCTTCCTGGTCGTAAATCCGGCCTTGGCCATCGCTTGCGCCGGAGCATTGCGATTCAACCACGACCGTTTTCGATTAATATTATCGCAAATGACCTACTTTTCATCACCAGTCACCATCCGCTCCAGAAATGGGTCGATGTTGTTGCGATTCAGCAGCGACTCGCATATGGAAATTCGGTCCATGAGGTTTTCTGGCGTTAACTTGTGTGCTACCCATATATCGAGCTTCTTTTTGTATCCAGCCTTATTCAAGTGGTTCCAAACGGGTTTTTTTGCAATGTTTGGCTACTGGGAAACTGAAACTGTGCTTACATGACGCTCGGACTCGACGATTTCCATGATTTTATCGACATTTTCGACCACCAGAGCGTGGTGCATCTTTGACATCCAAATTACCAGAACGGAATCGACAAAACCAATATCTATCACTAGATTCCCGATTTCTTCCTTGCAGGAAGAGGGCCCCGGTCTTGAAATCATCGATCAGGCATCTTATTTTTCGAAAAATGTTCAAAGAGCCCGCATTATATGCGACTGTAGCGTGAATTTCTTTGTCTTTCTCTGCAGTGGCATCGCGATAATCCTGGTCGTATCAATAGGAGGAGTGATTTCTTGGAGCAGGAGTGAGAGTCGAGTAACGAGTATTGAAGTCTTCGGCTGTTCGCTTTGACTACAGCTTGTCGACGTCTAGCTTTCTCTGTGCTGGCTGCGGCAAGATAATGATCTGAGTCTATGTTGGCACTACGGATCGTGCGTACATCTAAAACACCTTCCGTCAATCAAAACCTGATCAATTTGGTTGCGCGTCTTTTGATCATGAGACAGCCAAGTGGCTTTATGAATATTGAGCTGCTTGAATCTAGTGCTACTAACGAGCATATTTTGTGCTGCGGCAAAATCAATCGGCCTCAAGCTGATATCGGAGGTAATGCCATGGATGCTTTACTTTCCAACTGTTGGACCAAAGATATTTTCTTTTCCAACCTTGGCGTTGAAGTCACCAAGCACGACTTTTATGTCGTGGCGCTGGCAACGCTTATAGGCCTCTTCAGTGCGCTCGTAGAAGCTTTCTTTGGTCTCATCGTCCCTTTCTTCTATCAAAGAGTGCGTACATATCAGGATTATATTAAAGAATTTTGCATTGAATCGGATTATGACAAGTAGTTCGTACACAGGTGTGAATCGCAGGACATGATGCGGTAGTCTCTTACAGACCACCAATCAGCATCCAAACTCGTGCTTCTCCGTATGGCCGCTGTACTAAATAGATATCACAGGATGCTTACGGTGAGCAACCCTGTCTCATCAATCGCATTTCTTAGAATACAATGACATCAGCTTTGCATCTTTCAAGTTGATAGAAATTTATCAGTTGATAGAAATAACACAACTTCAACATGCTCTGATAGCGGTAAACCACTGTGATCGAATTTTCGAAGATGCATATGATTTAAGGCTATGCCTAAAAGTATGACACGATTAAGGTTAACCTTGACACAGGGTGCATCATAAGTAGATAATAACTATGTTACTAATGTAAAAAGCTTTCTCTCTGTCAGAATAAACTTCCGGGTAACTTTGTCCGCATATTGGCATTATAAGTAGGACCTTAATAGCTTGAGTGGATCAAAGCGAAAAGTCATACAAGACTACTGATGGGTTGATGTAGCGACCAACGAAACAGTCTGTCTAGTCGAGTGTGTGAGTTGCTCTATACAGAGCCGTTGTTGTTGTTGTTGGTTGTTGCCTTCATAGTCTTCATGTTGTTGTCAACATACTTGGCTTTAATGCTCAATTTTATTTTCAATATAAATAATGAAAGGTCATATTCAAATTTAATTTTAAGAAATTCTAAAAAGATTAACTGACTTGAAATTGTATTGCATCGTATTGCATTAAAAAATGAGTTGTTTATATTTTAAAACTTTTTATGACCTTTGCTTTTGCAAATAAATTTTTTTACAAAAAAAAAGTAGGTTTCCACTTGCTGCATAAAAAATTGTTTTATGCTTTTTTTTATTTTTAAATCTGTACTTATCGTTTTGGGGGCAAAACGTGCTGGGCCTCATAAGTATTTTTTGATTTGCTTCATTTTAGAACGGAAAAAAATAACGAAGCAAACTAAACTCCTTTAAAGCACACACCAACCCAGCATAAGTGTGAAAAGAGTTCTCGCATTATATATGCTGCCCAAGCATCAAGAGAATAATAAATTTTCAATGTCATTTGTAAATGTCAAAAAAATAATTTATTGTCAAAAGACGTTGAGCAGCAAAAATTTGTTCTACTGGTGCATAAACTTGATATGCCATAAAGCAAAAGCTTGTGAAGATTTTTAAAAAATCAAAAATTTGAAAAATTACAAACTTGTATGTCAGGCAACTGCCACTGATAGTCAACTGAATAAATTATTTCGAAAGTCAATTTTCGAAATATACACAAATAAATTATATTAGTAAGTAGGTGTAGATGTGTGAGTGTGTGTGTGTGTAAGCAAAATTTTTGCATATTTTATGTAGTGTCACATTGAATTTTGCACGAGAGCAAAAAGCTTGGCGCAGACAGCGTTGCGTTTAAACTTTTGAAGCATACTTTTTGGCAGTGGCGAAAAGTTTTTGTCAACACATTTTGTTTGTTTAAATCAAGTAATTTAACTCAATCAAGTTTGTCGATTTCTAAGGTAATCAGAAAATAAGTTGGGGTTTAACTTTTGCATCAAACTTTTTGGCATATTTTAGGGAGTTTTTTGTTTTTATATTTTTATGCTAACGATGCCGATTAAGCCTAAAAGCATGTGGTAGTTTTGCATACAAGCACATTTCAAACTTTCGCTTGAATTATTTTTTTTCTTTTTTTTTGTAAAAACATAAGTTTATTTTGTATCCCTAGGAAGTGTTTTTGTATAAAATTTAGCATGAGCCAACAAAGTTTTGTTCATACAAAAGTTAAACTGTCTGTGTCTGGCACTCGGTTGCCAGTAATTTTTTGTTGCATACTTTTTAGCGCTTATAAAAAGTTCTTACCAGACATATTTCTGATGAAATCAAATTATTTTAATGAAATTCTTCCTTATTATTAATACAAAATATATTATTTTTAAATTTCCACTGCATACTTTTAGATTGTAATGAAAAAAAAAAAACCAAATAAAAATTATCATTCTATATAACTTTCTGGAATTTAATTATTACGAGTGTAATTTATGTTATGACTGGAATAACTGAAATTTATATGGTAAACAGAATTTGTTTGTTGTAATTTTGTAATTTTCGAGGAAAAATCCTTTGATGTCGTGGGTAACCCCAGCGCAAAGCATCAAGACAACAGCACTTGTAGTTAACCGACAAGGGAAACCGCAATTTTTCAACGCAAAATTTTCTGCTGCTATCTATCAATATTAAATTCCTCTCAAATATAATGCATACTTTTGGGCAGCACTGCTCTTAGTTTTGCTTGCCAAATGCGCAGAGTTGTTGTTTTTTATTTCTATTGTGGTTTAATGTGAAATTCTTGCATACTTTTGGGTAAACAGTCATTTGAGACAGTAGAGATATTTTGTTCTACAATTTCAACTGTCATGACATTAACAAGTGAGCATTTTTATGCTTGTATTCTCAATTTAATGTTACATTTTTTTAGGAGTTTCCTTTGAGATTTGATAATGATCTAATATCAAGCGAATTAATGACAATTGCATATTCCTTGAAAATTTCCTTGAATTTTAAATATGTTTAAATAATTCATAATAAAATATTGCATACTTTTTGGCTCTAATGTCTGATTTTTTGAAGTTTTTAAATATATTAAAGTCTTATGAAAATATTGCTTCTATTTATTTACGATTTTAAGTTAGTGCATTTGAATGACGACTAAATGTTGCATATTTTTAGGCACTGTAGTCAGATCTTTTAAGCTTGTGCGTGGGTTTTCTATTTATTTAATTACATAACAAAATATTGTATACTTGTGGGCTCTTTGAAAAAATTTATTTTTAAATTTTATTGTATTCAAATTCAGCCTCTTTATATAATTGCATAGTTTTAGGTTCCTTGGAAAAATTTATTTTAAATTTTGAATGCTTTGAAGTCCAAACTCTTAATTTAATTGCTTTAGGATCCTTCGGAAAAAAATTTATTATTTATTTTAAAATTGAAATGCATTGAGATCCAGGCTCTTTAGTTTATTACTGTAAGAAATGCTGCATACTTTTTGGCTCTAATGTCTGATTTTTTGAAATTTTGAAATTTATAAAAATATTATCTCAAGATTTTATAGCATCTATTAATTTACGATATGATATTTTTAAATATGATGACTAAATTTTGCATATTTTTAGGCACTGTAGTCAAATTCCCTGAAAAGTTTATATTTATAAAAAGTTTTATGTCAATATTGCATAGGTTTTGTATTTTAACTATTTATTTAATAGCAAAAGAAAATATTGCATACTTTTAATCTCTTCGAGAAAATTTATTGTACAATTTTATTGTACTGAAATTCACCCTCTTTATATAATTGCATACTTTTAGGCTTTTTGGAAAAATTTATTTTAAATTTTGAATGCTTTGAAGTCCAAACTCTCAATTTAATTGTTTACTTTTGGTATCCTTGAGAAAATTTATTTTTAAATTGAAATTCATTGAGATCCAGGCTCTTTAGTTAATTACATTAAGATATCTTGCATACTTTTAGGCCCTTTCGGAATATGTATTTTTTATGTATGTTTGCATTTATTTTTTTATTATTTTGTTTATATAAAGAATTTGACTAGCTACATTCTGTAGTTCCTAGGGAAGAGATTGAAGTCCAATCTCATACATTTTTGCTTTTCTTAACTATTAATATATGATTTTGCATGTTTCCTTATTATGCAGATATACCATCGTTTTTCTAAAACTGAGCTTAGCATTCGAATTTAGTTAAAAACTTGACAAATTTTAAAATACTGCATTCCTTTTGGTTATATTGGTACATTTATTTTAAAATTAAATTTAATTGAAGTATTTTCTCAAAATTTCATACTTTTGGGCTTTTTGTAACTATTTTTAAATGTTATTCATAACTAAATATTGCATAATTTTTGGCTCTGAAGTAAAATTTTTTGAATGCTGACGTTTGTAAAATTCCTCGTTTAAAATTGTATACTTTTCTTTTACAGCTTAGTTATTTATGTAAGTATTTTAATGTATAACGTCAAATCATAATGAAATATTGCATACTTTAAGGCACTTTAGTCAAACCTATTTCAAAGCTTAAAAGATATTGCATACCTTTAGGGTATATTGATAAATTTATTTTAAGGTTCATATTAATTGAAGTGTTTTCTCAAAATTGCGTACTTTTGAGCTTTTTGTATTTATTTATAGATGTTATTCATAATTAAATATTGCATAACTTTTGGCTCTAAAGGAAAATTTTTTAAAGGCTATCTAACGTTCGTTGAATTCATCGTTTAATATTGCATAGTTTTTATTTTCAGCTTAGTCATTACGAAATATTGCATATTTGTAGGCACTTTAGTGAAACAAAGGTTGTTATTATTTTTAAATTTATTTTAAGGTTCATATTAATTAAAGTCTTTTTTTTTCAAAATTGCATACTTTTGGGCTTTTTGTTTTTTTTTTTTTATGTTATTCATAACTAAATATTGCATCATTTTTGGCTCTAAAGGAATATTTTTTGAAGGCCAACTTCCTCGTTTAAAATTGCATACTTTTCTTTTTCAGCTTAGCTATTTATATAAGTAATGTTAAGCGTCAAGTCATAATAAAATATTGCATCCTTTTAGGCACTTTAGTCAAACTTATTTCAAAGCTTAAATTTATTGAAATATTAAATCAAACATTTAACTTTTTCACAGCTGTTTGTATGTTTTTCATTAGTTGCTATTGCATATTTTTTGGCTTCACAGGAAATATTGTATTAAAGTTAAAATATTTCGAAAGTCAAAGCTCAATATTGCATACTTATGAGTCGTTATATTGTTATTGATGTATTTTTTCATTTGGTATATATTTTATTCATAAGAAAATATAGGTCTACTTTTAGACTCTTTTCGCAAATGTATTTAAATATGAAATAAATTAAATCTAAAATATAAATTGAGAACAAAATGGCTTACTTTTCGTCTCTTTGCTAGATATTTAGAAATTATTTTATATGTATACATGTGGGAGTTTATTTTTAATTCAATGGTCAAACTCAACTTTGTACTGGGAACTCAAACTAAATTCTCAGTGCGAACATGGCATAAATATACTTTTAAGAATTTAATTTGGCATATTTCTTGGATCTTCAGATAAATTTTATTTCATTTCAAAAAATTTTTAAGGTCTTAGCTCAATGTTGCATACTTTTCTTCACTCACTTTGCTGTGTATTTAAGCATTTTTAAGGATTTAAATTCTATTCTTAGTACGAAATATTGCATACATTTAGGTTTCTTGAAAAAATTGCTTTAAAAAGGTTTCATGAAAATCCTATTTTTAACGAAATATTTCATACATTTAGATTTCTTAAAAAAAATTAATTTTGATGTTGAAATTAAGTTAAACTCTATTGCATACACATTAGCTTTACGTAACTTTTTCGTGGGTGCAATTTCGTATGCATAAAAAATTATTCATTGCTAAACATAGCATACTTTGTGGCTCCCTTAGAAAATTTATTTTTGAAGAATTATATTTGTAAAAGTCTGAGCATCGTCTTGCATCGATCAACTTTGTTCCAATTTGATACCGGAATGTTTTGGGCCATAACCGGAAATTATTTGACGGTTGCTCAATAAAAGCTCGAGTCGATTGGTGCAAAGAGATGCTGAAAAATTACAGCGGGAGCGGTGGATCTACGCTAAGTAGCTCGAAATAAATGGAAAATTGGTTCAAACGAATGCAAAAATGTATTGATCATCTTGGAGAATACTTTTAAAAACAATAAAAGCTTTTTCACTGATTATTTACTCTTCTGTTATTGTTGGGCTCAAAACTTAAAAGGCAACTGTCGTATTTGTACATGTTTCCCAAGTAAATTCACAAAATACTTCCTCCTGCGTATATAAATGAATTATTTTAGTTCTGAATGAACTCGCCTGATTACTACTCATTACTTAATATTGCATACTTTTTGGCTTTACTCAAAAGACTCTTGAATACTTTCACTTAATTCTTTTTGCATAATTTTTGGCTGATTAATAGATTGTAAGAAATTTTTACGGCTTAGGGTTTCTTTTTTAAATAAAAATAAAAATCCTCATTAAATAAACACCGCATTCTAAACAGCACTTTAGAAAAAAAAATATAAAAATACCCTTACAAAATTACCATCCAAACAATAACTCAGTAGTTATGAGCCGCCTAAAAAATATGCACATTTAAAATAATGCAAAAATTATATACACCACAAATCAAGCTTAATGAGGCATCATCAGCTAGCAACAGCTGCTGGTGACTATCATCCTCATCATCATCATCATCATCATCATCGTCGTGATAGCCCGCATGCACATCAGCATCATCATTAGTAGTAGTAGTAGTAGATAGCAGCAGCAGCAACATCGTTATCTTCAACATCAAAAATTTGCCAACTGGCAGCACCGGCTCTAGTCGGCTCTCTGGTGTTTTGGTTACAAATTTGCTGCGGTTCTTTACTGAGGTTTGTTTAGAAATTCATATAATCATTAAACTAAATAGTTGACACGCTTGTAGGTGCTATTCTTGATGGTGGAGATGGTGATGTTTTCGGTTCCTAGGCAGGCTGCCGCAGGTGCTTTATGAGGCTTTGCAGAGATTTTTGGCATTAAAATAAATAGGTTGGTAAAGGTTATGCAATGAAATTACAATTGCAATCACTGCTCCTTGCTTGTGTTTTGAAATAATTGACCATAGCATTGGCAGGATACATGGTATTTTTAATCAGCATGTTGACCTCATCGATGTTAATGATATTGAACAAAAATATTGCAACCTAACTAGAAGTAAAATAAAAAAGTATGTGCGGATTTCTTGTACAAGGAAATAAGGAGGAGACTAGTTGCATAAGGATACAAGTCGCTTAAGGGAACAAGTCGCAATTAAAGCTTAGTGACATTAGGAGACTAGTTTAATAAGGAGACTGGTCGCATTAGGAGTCAGTTGGTGTCAAGGCACCACATATATATACTTACTATTTGATTTTGGTCAAAATTGGTATAAAGTAAGGCTCAAAATAATTTTTCAATCATCTCAAAAAGTTTTCCATGAAGCAAAAATTTGAGTTTGGGGAATAGGAAAAAGTCACTCCGGGCCGTATCCTTTTTCGCCGAATATTCTAACGCAAACTCTTCAAAACACTCAAATAATATTGAGCGTTGACCATTTGACCTTTCGGAAGGAATTCCGAATGCACGACACCTTGAGAATCGAAGAAAACTGTTGACTGTCATCTTAATTTTTGAACGACTCTGTCGTGGTTTTTTGAGTTTCGGCTCATCTGGATAGTGCCACTCTGCAGATTGTTGAGCTGTCTCGACGTCGTACTCGTACACCCATATCTCGTCACCAGTTATGATGCGCTGAATACCCGGATCGTCCATAACAAGTCCTTCTCTTGAGCTACAGTTTTGCGAAACTCTTTTTTAAGGAAATTCAGCAATTTTAACACAAGTCGCGTTGCAACCCATCGCTTGCCTAAAACATGCCTCCCACGGTCACACGACAATTTTCGAAATCCGAGGCTGTGCGACCTATAATTCCAAAGCTAGTTGATATTGCAAATTTGAGTTTTATGGGAGGTGCAACGCCACCTTTGTTCAATTCCCACTCCATTGGTTCGATCGGAATCACATGAACACTCTCAAGACTTTGCTACCGTTGCCCTAAAAATTTTATAAAAATTGGTTAAAAAGGTTTCGGAACCTACCATATACCTGATATACACACCCACATTCATACATACATACATTTATTTATGTACACTACGAGAAATAACGCATATTAACATTATCCACGCCTGAGTATAAATTTTATTGAAATATTTACATGGATACATCAAATATTTTCCTTAAAACTTGTTTTTTCCCGTATTTAAATTTTATTTATACCACACACCTACACACATATTCCATACAGCTGAAAAAGCCGAGAAGCAGCAACAGCATCGCACTCTGTAACTGCAGTTGCAGGTTTCTTATAGTTCTCGTTTAGTTTTTGTTGCAAGGGTAATATAGCCTGGCTGTTTGGTCAATATGATTTGTGAGTGCCGATGGGTGATGGGTGCGATGATGAAATTATGTAGGGTGTAGTGGCAACTCGATATTTGCTGAAGAATGTCTTGCAGCGGTTGTCATTTTCCTGCATAATTTGCTTCTTATTTTATATCTTACTATTTCTTTCTCTAAGTTATACTATTTTTGACATTTGATGCCATAATAGTGCACCAACTGTAAAAAAGTATAAATTTGAGAACGAAAAAAGTAAAAAAGAAAATAAAATATACACACAGATCGCATCTTATGGACGTAGCTCATGAGAAATATATAAATTTTTTTTTTAATTTCAATATTTTTATATAAATTTTCTTTAATTACGATAGTTTCTTTTCAAATAGTAAATATTTGAAAAATATTTAAAAAAAAATTCGTGCATTTGAAATATATTTTTTATTAATTCTGTTTTCATATTTTATTTAATTAAAAAAAGTATTTAAATAAATTTTAAATATTTACGTAGTCGATTTAAGCAAATGCGTTATTGGCGCAAAAATGACTCTCTTTTTTGGTAAATTAAAAAAGTTTTTGGATAAATTTAATATTTTTTTCTCTTAGTGTATATAAAGCATTGATGATCACGTAGTACCACTCTTGGTGAGACTCGACGCCTTTATTCGAGAATCGAAACACGTACACGACTAAACGCACGAAGTTCTCTCTGGAAGGTTTACACCACTTGGTTCACTTGCACTGCACAAAAAGTTTGAGGCATATGAAAATAAGTTTTTGTGCAGTTATGAGTGCAAAATATTAATAATAATATTGCTAATGATAGTGATAACCATTATGATAATGATACTGATAATGATAATGATAACTATAACACAATTCTTGCTTAGTACCTGCACAACAATTTTTGTCAGTGCAGATAGAGAAAACTTCTCACACAAATACAAAAGTTGAAGTATGCGTGTGCACACCACCCAGCAGGAAAAAAAACTCCAAAAGGCCTTTTTGAGTGCTTGAATGTCAGATGAAAGCGCTGACTTCACGTATAACCGCCATTGTCATTTTAACATTGCATGTCATAGGATACAAGCACTTTAAAGGGAGTTATATACCCAGAACTTTTTTTTTTAAATTTTTTATATTTTCTTAAAGGTTTAAGTCTCAAGAATATGTGGTGAAAATTTCAAGTCGACATCTAAAAAAATAACAAAGTTATAGCCTAGTCAGTGAACCGCCTTCTAGAGCGCGCATTGCTGGCCCTTATTTTCAAACGCGTTTTTCTCGAAACCATGTTTTCAAAGTCGGTGACCAAGATATCTCGAAACTCAGTGAACCGATCGTTTAGATTTTTTTGCAGGCTTATTTTATTTATAATAATCTCGTACTTGTCATAGGATTTTTTTTTTTTCGTAGCTTCGTTCATTTTTTATACGCAAAATAATGACGAATTTTTGGTCATGGAAGTCCGCCATTCTGTGAAAAATCAATATTTTCAAAATTGGCTATGACAATTACGAGTTTTAAGTATCTAGTTTAATAATAAATTTTATTTTTTTGTTTCAGTTGAATTTAGGAGGAGCAATCTTGGTCACCGCATTTTCAGAGCGTTCTACAAAAAAAGCTGTATCTACCATAATAGTACATTTTTTTTAATAAAAAAATACTTAGCTTACTCTTGAATGTGTATATTTTAAGGTATAAAAACCTTCATTTAAAAATATCCCTTAGGTTTCCTTAAAAAAAATGCACAAACATGACCTTTTTTTTCGGCCTCTGGGTATATTTCCCCCCTTAATTTACTTTAATTTTATCTTACTTTGAATTGCTTCAAGAGGCTTTGGAAAGCTTTGGATCAGCAATTAATTGCATTCTTTTTGGTTTTGCTTCATCAAAAAGAGAGCTGCAGGGAGAGAGAGAGAGAGAGAGAGTACAGTCCAATCTTTTATTAGATTAGAAATACTTGGATTTTCAATGAAAACATCTCTTTCTGCAGTTTCTTAAAAAAAATCCCACAAACACTGTTAATCATTATACAATTACAATGTAGGCTCATATTGGAGAGCAGGGTACGCTAGTTGTCAAAATTAGCTGGTAATTTTTAGTTTTTAGTTTAAGTATTTACACGTATATTATACCTTAAATGACACGCGTTTTTTCCTTTGTTCGTTTTTTTCTCTCTTCCGCTTTTGAGCGATTTCCATGAACCTTTCGCTTGCAGAATAAAAAATTAGTGCTGACGTTGTGCTCCCGGAGAAAGCTGGTGACATGCTTGCTCGTTGGGCAGTGATATACATGGTATAATAATACAAGGTAGCATTGACAGTTGCTTAGGAAAACATCTCCTGTCAAAAAATTTACTCAAAAAAAGAGCGCTTACAATCCGCCATTGAAAAGAAAAAGAATTTTGAAAACGTTGAAGTAAAAAAAAACAACAACCACAGCAGCTGCAGATGCATATACACAAAAAGCTGTTTTTGACAGGAGATGTTTTCTTGTAGAAGAGAAAATAAGTAGTTGTCAATGCTACCTTGTATTATTATACTATGAGTGATATATATGTTACATATGTATATATATATATACATGCATACATATAAATAATGCCTTTTTGTAGGCCTTCCACTTGTATATTGCTCTGAATTAAATTCTCTTTAAAGCGCTATTAAGAGGTGCGCTAATTGCTTGTCGCAGCACATTACCAAATGTTCACTATTGACAAAAATTAAGGAATAAAAAAATAGTATTTTATTCATAAAAATTCCAAAAGAAAATGAGATTTAACAAAGATTTTCTAGATTAAGTTAAGCCTAAAAAATAACACAACCACAAGAATTTAAAGTTTTACGAGCTATCCATTAAGACCACAGCTGTGCACAGATAAAAACGTGTTATACGGTTTTTTTTTTATATTTCCTCCTGTTCTTTTTTTTTTGCATTGTTGTTCTGTTCAACAAACTGTGTTTAATTGTTCAGGCTTTGGGCTAAATTCAATTTAATGTCGCTCATTAAATATCATTAAAACTAAAAAAAAAATAACTTTAAAATTGCGTTTAATTTTAAAGCATACAAAATGGCGTCGATCTTTTTGGCTGTAGGGTTAATGCGAAATTTTTGCGTGAATTTTGATGCATTTAATATGGTTGCGATGAAAGTTGGGCAGCAATTCCGAAAAGCGTTGCCACAAAAACAAACAAAAAAAAATCTACAAATTCTGCGAAAATTAACTTTACTTGTGCAAATTGCTGTCACATTTGACAAAAATGTTACTGATGACAATGACGAAAGATATAAAATATACAAGTTAAGTTCTTGCTTAATGTTCTAGTGGCAATAAAAACATCTTTATATACATGCCACGCCCATAATAACAAAATGGTTTTATTGCATATTTCGACATGCTGAGAGCTCATTAAGATTTCATAGCTTTCTACACGTACGTTAGCAACATATTTCAGTAGAAGTAAAACTTTTATGGCAATGAATTAGTTGCAAACTTCTACGAGAGCTTTTTGAATATATTCTACCCGTTAATGGATATTTTATTATAGAAAATTATTTAATGGTTGTTGTTACAGCTGTAATTCATCAAATAATTGTAAGTCTACCAGAGATTATGTCTAAAAAATTTTAACTATTTCAATGCTAGGCGGTAATTGTAGCTTTCTTAGGGAAGTGTTCATTATAAATTTTATTCAAGCTTTAAATATGATTTTTATATTTGCCAAACGATAAGTATTTATTGCGTTTTGAAAATTTTAAATGTCTAAAGGCAGACAGTAGTTTAAGAAAAGCTCATAAAGTGTCTATAAAAAAAGTATTAATTGCAAAAAGCTAGCACCGTCATTTTTGATTTATTGTTGAATTAAATATTAATTTTATTCACCAAACAATGCATTTTTCTATCTTAACTTTGCTTAACTTACTTACTTATTATTTACCACAAATATCATAAAATAAGTGAAAGAAAGAGCGAGATAAATGAGTACTTAAGAAGAAAGATAGTTGAAAAAGGTTTGTTTGAAAGTGGATTTAAACATGGACGGGAATAACAAACGCTAATACAGTAGAGACTCACAAATAAGAACCACTTGGTTTATCGAGTAGTTCCAATTTGCAAGAAAGTTCTAATTCCTGGACTTTTTTATACCTATGAAAAGTGATCGAAAAATTAAAACTATAAATAAAAGTATTTTTTTTTTCAGTTGCATTTAAAATATTGAGTAATGTTTGTTGGTTTTCTAGGTATAGTCAAATTTTTTACGTTAATGAATATATGATTCATTCACGCTTTCAATCGCTTCAGAATGAATTTTAATTATTATTCATTATTAGAATTTTGTAAAATTATCTGCAAAAAGATCTTGAACTGAGGCCATAAAAAAGTTGGTCAAAAATAGAGGGAGTGCTCCTATGATAATGAAATTTGGAATGCTTGCTTTAAGTTTAAGTTTAAGGTACTTCAGAAAAATTTCGAAAATAGTTGAAATCGGTCAGTCCCTAGGGGCCTTTTGACGTGACGAAGTTACGTTGTACTGCTCTAGTTTCCAAAAACGTTGAAAAATGAATTTTTTAAAAATTCATCTGCGTTTCATTGAATTGTTACTCACTGGGTATAAGAGCTATGATTAAAAAAATAGTATGACCATGACCATGACTATATTTAAAAAACAAAACAAAAATTTAATACGGCATAGGAACGTAGTGGGAGCTGCGTAAGCAACGCAACTGAAAATTTGTTAGATGGAATTATTACTCGCTGAGTATTAGTGCTAGGATTAAAAATACGATACGCCAATAAAGGCCTACTGGAAGCCCAGACAACAAAATTAGACAAAAAATTTCTGACATCATGGGGACGCTGAGAGAGCCGCTCAAAGATCGATAACGCAACATTCATGCAGCGGCGTTGCATTGAATTTTTACTCAATGAGTATATAACCTACGATAAAAGTTTAAAAAGGAAAATAAAGTTTTTATACATTACTTTACGACAAAAATAAAAAAAAATTTCGGCGTCGTCAGGTCGTGAATATAGCAGCTTATGTAACAGAAATGTAATATCGTTGCATGGAATTATTACTCACTCAGGAAGAGCGCTACGGTAAATTTTGTTTTACGACAGTATGGATGTGTTATTACGCTTTACAATTAAATTACAAAAAAAAATCTTGTTGTCATGATTTCAGGGATGCAATCACATAATGCAGTAAAAATGATACAGCCATGAAAAAACGTTGCATGGATTTTTAACTCTGAGACTACTAGTGCAACGGTTAATTTAAAGGAACGAAAACGGAGGTGAGGTCTTCGGGCATATGACAAAAATAAAAAAAAAAATTGACGGCGTGTCAAAGACCCTCAGGGAACCGCCTAATGTGATGCATATGCATCACTTTTGCTGGATTAATTGAAATGAGAGCACAACCCATGCGGAAGCAAAAACAAAAACTAAAAGCAAACCACCAACACCAAATCCAACAACAACTCCAACTCCAACTCCAACACCAACACCAACACCAACACCAACACCAACACCAACATCAACACCAACACCAACACCAACACCAACACCAACACCAACAACAACAACAACAACAACACCAACACCAACACCAACCTCAACACCAACATCAACATCAACATCAACATCAACATCAACATTAACATCAACATCAACATCAATAACAACAACAACAACAACAACAACAACAACAACAACAACAACAACAACAGCAACAATAACATCAACAACAGCATCAACATCAATATCAACATCAAAATCAACATCAACATCAACATCAACATCAACATCAACATCAACATCAACATCAACATCAACATCAACATCAACATCAACATCAACATCAACATCAACATCAACACCAACACCAACACCAACACCAACACCAACACCAACACCAACACCAACACCAACACCAACACCAACACCAACACCAACACCAACACCAACACCAACACCAACAACAACAACAACAACAACAACACCAACACCAACACCAACACCAACACCAACATCAACATCAACATCAACATCAACATTAACATCAACATCAACATCAATAACAACAACAACAACAACAACAACAACAACAACAACAACAACAACAACAGCAACAATAACATCAACAACAGCATCAACATCAATATCAACATCAACATCAACATCAACACCAACACCAACATCAACACCAACACCAACACCAACACCAACACCAACACCAACACCAACAACAACAACAACACCAACACCAACACCAACACCAACACCAACACCAACACCAACACCAACACCAACATCAACATCAACATCAACATCAACATCAACATCAACATCAACATCAACATCAATAACAACAACAACAACAACAACAACAACAACAGCAACAATAACATCAACAACAGCATCAACATCAATATCAACATCAACATCAACATCAACATCAACATCAACATCAACATCAACATCAACATCAACATTAACATCAACATCAGCATCAACATCAACATCAACATCAACATCAACATCAACATCAACATCAACATCAACATCAACATCAACATCAACATCAACATCAACATCAACATCAACATCAACATCAACATCAACATCAACATCAACATCAACATCAACATCAACATCAACATCAACATCAACATCAACATCAACATCAACATCAACATCAACATCAACATCAATATCAACATCAACATCAACATCAACATCAACATCAACATCAACATCAACATCAACATCAACATCAACATCAACATCAACATCAACATCAACATCAACATCAACATCAAGATCAAGATCAACATCAACATCAATATCAACATCAACATCAACATCAACATTAACATCAACATCAACATCAACATCAACATCAACATCAACATCAACATCAACATCAACATCAACATCAACATCAACATCAACATCAACATCAACATCAACATCAACATCAACATCAACATCAACATCAACATCAACATCAACATCAACATCAACATCAACATCAACATCAACATCAACATCAATATCAACATCAACATCAACATCAACATCAACATCAACATCAACATCAACATCAATATCAACATCAACATCAACATCAACATCAACATCAAGATCAAGATCAAGATCAAGATCAACATCAACATCAATATCAACATCAACATCAACATCAACATTAACAACAACAACAAGAAACTTCGTCACGTCAAAACCTACGGGTGTGTCCACGGCACAGCCAACTCTTTTTTTTATATGATTTTGTATGAGAGATACATACATAAGTTTACCGATCTTAACGAAACTCGTCAGAATGCTAGAAAAATAGAGCAATAGATGTTTACTGAAAACGGTCAAAATCGGTTTAATCCTAGAGGTACCCACCTTGGAACTATATTAAGGATTAACATGACTTTATATGGAAGGTGCATACAAAGGTTGACCCATTTGACCGAAACTCAGTCAAAATACAAAAAAAGTAATGTACATAATATGTGTGTACTAAAAATGGTCCAAATCGTTTAAATATATATATCGCATATATCTTAATATATAAAAAAAAACTTGGTGTGTATGTATGTATGTCTAACCATCAGGGCTAAACCTAGCACTGTTCAATTTAACCCTACAGTAGTCGCGTGGACTATATATGTAAAATAAATTAAGAACGTGACTACTACAGGGTTAAGCTATTCACCTTATAATCACACAATATCTGTGATGTGATGCTCCGGATTGTTTTTGTTTCTGTTGGACCCTCCTAAGTGACGCTTTTATGGGTTCGCTTTTTTCGCAAATTTTTATTAATAGACCGGTTTGGCTCAAATTCACTCCTCATGAACAATATTAAAATAAATATGTCTTTGGAAAAATTTGGACCCGATATGTGCCACTGGGGGGAGATATTTATGAATATGTAAACATATTCTCTGTATAAATACAGGGAAATATAATAATTTTCTATATAAGACATTGAATTTGAGGAATTAGTATAAAATAAATCAATTACATATATTACATATATTAATTGTAATATAAAAAATGGCCACCCAAATCTAAACAATCATGGTGTCATTATTTTACTGCTAAATCTGGCTAAAAATATAATAATATTTTGAATATTTATATAAGTTCTACATGAAATTGTCTTGTCAAATACGTTATATACTCGATTAACTATTTGCTTCAAAATCTGAATAAAAAATTCAATTATATTCAATTTTTTTTTAACTGTGGTCAGTGCCCAAAATGCTGCAATGAATATAAAGGAGCTTTTTATATTCTTGTAAAAGGAAAATACAACAATTTCTGAACACCCCAAAAGCATCATCTCATAAAATTGATGCTGTACGAATTAATTACTTTTCCAATGCGACACGTTAAAGCTCATATCGGGCACATTACAGCTCATATTTATTTAAATAAAAAATAAAAAATGGCGGTGCCCACTTTTGGTACTCAATAAGTTTACTGTTTTTCTCCTATATTTGATCAGCGATGATAACATCGTAAATGTATATAATTTGTAATAAAAAATGTACGTCAATTGACTCTAAAATTGCCTATCAACTGTTAGAGCGCCCAAATTGCTGCAAATGATACAATAACTTAGAGCTTTTTTACCATTCATTTGCCCAAAAATTGAAGCACTCTATAAAAGCTTCATATATCTAGTAAAATTTAATATTATAAATTCTATTACATTTTCAGGTTTGTGGCTTCACCTCAAAAACTGCCTACGTGCAACTTTTTGACAGCACAAAATAAATCTGCAACTTGTCTGGCAACATGTTGTTTATGAATGAATGCTGCTCATGTTTGGGATATAAAAATAATGCTAGTTGTTTATTAAATTAAAGGCTTGCAGGCGTAGCTGTATTTGTGAATAATTTAAAGCCAATCAATTCACTGCCAAACCTGACAGAAATTATTTGCACTCTCTCAACTCTTGCATTAAAGATAACATCCGGTGACCGGATGTTATTCAATTTTCAGATTTTCCAAATTAATGCATGGCTCTGGCCTACGCGCAAAAACCACTATGTTGCATTTTGAATGTCATTGCCAAATGCACATCGTGTCGCCCACTGTTTCAACTTCACGTGCTAACATTAGTTTTGACATTTTTAGAACAAGGTGTTACGCGTCGTTGCATTTTTGTGTTGTTTGAGTTAATAAAAATATATTTTTTTATTTAAACGTTTACAAGCCCACGTTAAGTATTAAAATTAATCGAACGGAAGTAAATTATGTTTTGTTTATTAACTCCCATGTTTTTTTTATGTATATATATTATTTTTCTTTTTTTACATGCTTTAAAATATGGTGTGCTTTTGTACGCAAAATGCTGTCGAGCATAAATTGTAAGCACCTTTGAAAGCAATACAAAAAAAAAAACACGTAAAAAAAAATCAACAAAAAGGGTTTTCACAATAAAAAAAAAGTATAAGTTACAGTTGAATGCATGAGTGATTTTTTGGCTTTTTGATTCTTTGATTTAAAGTGGCCATTGAGAGAAATTTTTAAAAATTCTTTTTTTCTCATTCGTAGATATGAGCTTTTATATTGTGCAAGCATATTTCGATGTGTTTACGGTTATTTTTGATAACATTTTTTTGGCAGTTATACGATAGGAACAACGCGTTTGTTCTGATTTCGTATGAAATATTTTAAAGCACTGTCGACAACAGCAACAGCATTTGTCTCATTTACTCTTTTGTGTATACGTAAAAAGGCAAAGTGTTGTTCCACACGCGTGTGTACTATGCGGTCGACACTGTTTTAAAGTGATCTTTATGAATGTGAACTGGGTTGAGCTTAGCTGAGCCGAGCTTAAGAGGACATATAGGTTACAAATTTAAAAAAAAAAAAATGTATTTTCGAGAATTTTTTTTCATAGAAGGAAAAAAGATATCGTTTTCAAATTTTGCACATATATTTATTAACATTTAAAGAATACAAAAAATTTTAATGATTTTTATTTGATTTTTATTTGATTTTTATTTGATTTTTTTTAAAAAAATGTCAAAAAATTGACGGTGTGCAAGATATCACCAGTCTGAAACATCTGAGGAAAAAATAAAAAAAAACAAATTAATCCTTGTTGAAGTGGCCACCGCCTGAACGATTTTTTTGTATTCTTTAAATGTTAATAAATATATGCGCAAAATTTGAAAACGATATCTTTTTTCCTTCTATGAAAAAAAAAAATTCCCGAAAATACATTTTTTTTTTTTAAATTTGTAACCGATATGTCCCCTTAAGCTGAAAGTTCATTCACAGCATTTGCATATGTCTCCGTAGCGAGTCCGCCTACTCGCTGGCACAATTTACGCAAGAATATTTTAGCAGAGTACAATGATTGCGTTTTATGTTCAGAATATGCAGGCTGCAAAACTGTCAAATATATGGTATGCTCTATTAAGAGTATAGTAATTAGTATTTACGCAAAAATACTTAAAATCTCATAATTTATAATTATAGAAATCTTAAATCCTGAGTATAAAAAGTTCTTTTAAGAAATTCTTAAAGTTCTTTTAGTTTCTTAAATTTTTAAAATTAATTTTAAAATTAAAATTTATTAATAAAATTAATTTTAAAATTAAAATTTATTGATAAAATTAATTTTAAAATTGATTTTAATAATTCAATGTACAAGTGCCATCCCTGAAAGTAATGAGCTTCTGACTCGTTTCTTTTATTTCTTCTCAATGTTCGTTATATGTAACGAGCTGTAAAAAAACGCAAATTACGCAGGCAAAGTTGAAGTATTTTCTACTTTTCTTGCGTAAATTGCATTTATTCAACGTTACTCTCTTAAATAAGCTTTCACACATTTCTATTGCATTCCGATTGTACGCGAAAAAATCACGAAGTGCACGATATGTATTTTGATTTGAAAGCCCATTTTCATAATAAGCCCGAATAACTTTAACGCGTTGCTCGATTGTGTATCTTTCCATGGTTTAAATTGAGTTAGTCTAAAATAGAGAAATGTCAAATGAAATGCAGAAAAAAAACTTGACGTTTAGGAGTGGTTCACATTCAACATCGGCCCTTAAAATTTAACCACCCTTTTTACTGAGCAAAAAAGAGAAAGAATAGAGCATTAAGAGAAAAAAATGCTCAAAGGAGCAGAGATGAAATTCAATTTCAAGAACTGAGCTTAGTTTTAAGGAGTCAAGCTATTTTTATGACCTGAAGTGAGAGGAGGAAAGCTAAGCTGAATACATATGCAGCATGAACCAAGAAATAAAGATCATGCAAAGAAAAGAGCCGCCATATTGTAAACAAAACAAAGCCGATAGGTCTGACGTCATTGGGCAAACATTTTTTTGCTTACGTGTAGCTATTGGATGTGAAAAATTATTTCAAGAAGT